>JXCR01119953.1:0-63773 GCA_002079205.1 Phalaenopsis hybrid cultivar | reverse complement strand
TATGTCCAACAAAGCATTGAATGAGGAAGAATTTTGGATGGGTGCTTAGGAAACTCTTGGGAAAACACATCCACAACTTTAAAAGAAGATTTTGGCCCAAAATGGAAGAGGAGTTCGAGGAGATAGAAGTTAGAACAGCGTCCAAGAGTTCCAGTAGTGTGTAGAGAGTCTAAATAGTGAGGAATTCTTCNTTGGCATCGCTGCAAAGTAGAGTCAACTTTATTAATTTTACACAACTATAATTTTGGGGATCATGGTGTCGGTGATATTTGGGGTTACGCCGGTGAGACAGGTTGGTGAAAGGAGGAGTCTCGGTCGACCAAGAAGAAGAAAAAGAAGACGCAGGTGGTGGCTTAGAGCAGGGATGTCAACAGTTTGAGGAGAAGCTTGGTGTGTGGCTGGCGGATTTGAGCTTCATTGGTAAGGAGGAGAGCTCCGACTAAGCATCAACAGGTTGACTAGATCAAGGACTGCTATAAAGTTTTCATCAACGAAGACTGCCATGTGGACATTACATCACTCATGTGAGGAAAAAAGGCTGGCTGAAAAGCTTTCTGTCACTTTAATGAAGAATGCCACGGGGCTTCACATCGCTCACTAAGCGATAATAAGTTGACCAGACTGAGAGGATAATGCTGCAGAATTCAGTTTTCTTTTGAGGACTAGTCCACATTAATTTAAAAAGGAGAGCCCTGAGACTCCGATCCCTCTTGCAAAAAAAACGAGGTGCATACTGACTAAAAGAAAATATGTTGAGATTTTCATACAAATTTTACATTATTTTTTTATGATATTACACTTTAAAGAAATGTATTTTTGATGTTTTGTTGCAGGAATGATAAATTAGGGTCATTGGAGCAAAAAGATGCAAAAAGGAACGAATTTGGAGTGAAAAGGACCAAAATATGAAGATTTAAACTAGGGCACTGACGGCGAACCCAACGGAGCCGGCGACGGACTTTTCCCGAGACTATAGAATTAATTCACTTAAAAAACCCACCGACGGCACCCTCGAGGCTGCCGACGGCGAGCTCAACGGTTATGTCCAACAAAGCATTGAATGAGGAAGAATTTTGGATGGGTGCTTAGGAAACTCTTGGGAAAACTCATCCACAACTTTAAAAGAAGATTTTGGCCCAAAATGGAAGAGGAGTTCGAGGAGTTAGAACTTAGAATGGCGTCCAAGAGTTCCAGTAGTGTGTAGAGAGTCTAAATAGTGAAAATTTCTTCGAGAGATTGTAAGAGTGGAGGGAAAGTGAGAGATTTCTTCCTTCTTTCCGCTTCAAAGAGGAATTCTGTGTGCTGTAAAGAAAGGAAAAGATTCAGAGGAACTTCGAGGAGTTTTCTTGAGGAGAAATAATATATAAGTTTATTTATTGTTGTAGTTTGTATGGCTTTGATTTTATATATAAATTTTGAGTTTTTTTGTGTTTTCCCCATGAGTTCTGAGTAGTTTTCTCTGTCTTTCTCCTTGCCTTGAGATTTGGGAAATGGTGATTTGAATTGGTGAAGCCATGAAAATGTTCAAGAAATTGTGATGATCTTTTCACTTCGATCTTAATTTACTTTCAATCTGGCCAATTGATTTATTAAAATATATTAAGTTTTACAATTAAAGTGAAGATTACATGCAAGATTCAGGGAGGTCAAAGCCTTTGGAAATTGGGTGCAAATAAATAAGGAAATAAAATTATCGGGAGTAGAATTGGAGATTTTAGAGTGACAGACTAAAAACCCCAATTCGGTCCTATCGTTTGGGTGCTAAAGTGTAAATTTTAGCCCTTAGGTGAAGGGAACGTGGGAGCTCCGAAGTGAGAGTCAGTATCCTCCCAACCTAGCANGGCAATATATCTAGAAGAAATGAAATGTCTCTAAATTTCATGTTAGAAGTTGAGATCTTTGATGTTTGGGGAGTAGATTTCATTGGACCATTTATTCCTTCATTTGGAAACTTATACATATTAATTGAAGTAGACTACATTTCAAAGTGGATTGAAGTACAAGCTTTACCTCTTTCTGATGCTAAAAGTGTCTCAAGATTTTTAATGAAAAATATTTTCACTAGATACAAAATGCTTAGAATGATTATCACTGATGGAGGATCCCATTTTAGGAATAAATACATGTAGAGATTGACAAAAAAAATTTAATATTGTTCATAGAATATCTACTGCCTATCACCTAAAAACTCACAGAGATTGGCAAAAAAAGTTAATATTATTCATAGAATCTCTACTGCCTATCATCCTCAAACTAGTGGGTTAACTGAAGTTTCTAATAGAGAGATTAAACAAATACTTGAAAAGACTCTAAACCCTAGTAGAATAAATTGGTCCACTAGATTGGATACAACATTATGGGCTTACAAGACTGCTTATAAAACTCTTATTGGAATGAATCCTTACAGATTGATTTTTGGAAAGACTTGTCACTTAATATTGGGCGATTAAAGAATTCAATTATAATTTGAAAGATGCTTGTAAGAATTGGAGCATAAAGCATATTGGGCGATTAAAGAATTCAATTATAATTTGAAAGATGCAATTGGAGCATAAAGCATATTGGGTGATTAAAGAATTCAATTATAATTTGAAAGATGCTGGTGAGAGATTGGAGCATAAAACATATTGGGCGATTAAAGAATTCAATTATAATTTGAAAGATGCTGGTATTTTACAATTAAATGAATTGAAAGAATTAAGAAATGAGTCTTATGATAACGACAGAATTTATAAGAAACAATTAAATGAATTGGAAGAATTAAGAAATGAGTCTTATGATAACGACAAAATTTATAAGGAGTGTTGGGCGATTAAAGAATTCAATTATAATTTGAAAGATGTGGTAAGAAGAGATTGTTATAATTAAATGAATTGGAAGAATTAAGAAATGAATCTTATGATAACGACAGAATTTATAAGAAGAAACTAAAGTTATGGCTTGATCAGAAGATTAAACAGAAGAACTTTGAACTAGAACAAGAAGTTTTGCTTTACAATACTAGGTTGAATTTATTTCCTGCGAAATTGAAATCTCGTTGGTTTGGACCCTTTACTGTTACTCAAGTTTATACATACGAAGCTATTGAGATTGAAGATCAGAAGACTGGAAATAGATTTAAAGTAAATGGACACAAATTAAAACCGTACTTTCAGGGTAAAAGACCAAATTTTAAAAATCTTTTAATGATCAGTCAACTTGAATAACTTTTGAATAGGTCAGGCTGACAACGTTAAACCAAACGCTTTATGGGAGGCAACCCATAGTTATCTTTACTTTTATTACGATTATAGTATTTTTTATANCTAAGCACTTTATGGGAGGCAACCCATAATTATCTTTATTTTTATTACGATTATAGTAGTTTTTATTTGAAAATATCATTAGATTGTGGTATTATTGAACTCTACTACTCTTATTTACCCTTGAATCATCATAAAAATTGGATCCATGGAGAAAAATTGGAACACATTCGGACTAGACTGAAACTGTGCAATTTTTGGCTTGGACACCGACGACGCCCTCGATGCCGCCGACGGCGGGTTTTTCCCGAGAGTTCAAGAAATTAATTACATAATGCTTGCCGATGGAGCCCTCGACCCCGCCGACAGTGAGACGGGCGAGATTGCGGTTTCTGAAGTTTAAATGGCGGTTTTTGGGTGGGAGTTACCCCTTTTAAACACCCAAATTCGATTTCTAAGTTCATTTTTTCCCCAAAACGAAGTGAAACTCCACCAAATTCATTCCTATGGTGTCCAATTCCCTTGATAATCCCAGAATGCGAGTGTTCAATCGGAGAAAGTTTATTAGTGCGGAAGCGCAACAAATCTTTAACAAGGTACTGACTAAGAAAAGATTGATCAAGGAATGAGGATTTGTAAATTGCGGATTGAATAATCCCTTGACGGCAATTGAAGAGATGATAGTGCGACAAAGATGGGAAGTGTTGTGCTATACTACTGCCGCCGTGGTTGTTCCTATGGTGAAGGAATTTTATGTAAATTTGCACGGAATCAACCAGGGAGTAGTTTATGTGCAAGGTAGATGGACAAATTTCACTCTTGCACGAATTAATGAATTATAAATGACCGAGAAGGTTACTGTCTGCCATTATTCCAACTTCGTCCCGACAAGAAACCAGATGAATGAGATTTACCAATATTTAATGGATGAAACTGAATAATGGTAAATGAGAGAAAACATGTATGTTAGTTTTTCTGTGACACTCCTAAATCCCGTTTCAAAACACTGACACTTCTTTATTTCTGTGAAACTGTTACCGACAATGAAGATCGGTAAAGTTTATAAAGAAAGTGTTATTTCTTAATTACTGCATCCAAATGGGACTGCATATCGATATTGGATCAATAATTATGAAGTTGGTTTTGAGCCTGATCGTTCATGGATCAACTTATGGGCTTGGACACCCTTCCATAATTTTCTCACTTTGCAGTCAATTCCAAGAATCCTACAAAAATTGGGAAAAGATACTTCTACCTTGGAAGCCTTTAGAGCCAACTGAGAGATTCCCAGCTTTTGAAGATGAAAATGATATGACTATTGTGGTAGATCAGACGTCTTAGAATTCCTTGCCAATTCAACTCTTAGTTCCCGACAAGACTCTGGTGATCCTGCACAAAATCAAGAAATTGGAGAAGGAGGTACAAAATGTCACGAATGAAATTAATAATATCTTCGATTTCTTCAATATCTAGACTGGAGGATGAAAGAACATTTTGAGCACTTTGGACATTTAGAAGATAGTTTGATACGACTGATGAGGAAGATGAAATTGATAGAAGAGGATTCTACTGAAGAAATTCCATACCGCCCCTTTTATAACCTCTTGATTCATGTGCAATCAATGGGTGATCTCAGAGGAGAATCTAATTCTGAATCTGAAGAATAGTAGATTTATATTACTACATGTTTGTCTATGTATGTAGTTTAGTGTTATTTTGCATTTGCTTTGTTTTAGAATTATGCTTATAGATCTCTGTATAGTTGAGACTAAGCATAAAATATTTTTTGTATTTGCTTTGCTTTAGAATTATGCTTATAGATCTCTCTATAGTTGAGACTAAGCATATGATGTTTTCTCTATGTATTTCGATTTGAACTTTGTATTTGCTTTGCTTTAGAATTATGCTTGTAGATCTCTCTATAGTTGAGACTAAGCATAGGTTGTTTTGTCTCAGCGTTTTGAGTGTTGTGGCTTGGATTGCGACGCTGAATTAATGTATTGAGGTTGAGAAATATAGAATTATGCTTATAGATCTCTGTATAGTTGAGACTAAGCATAGGATGTTATGTTTTCAGCTTTAGAATTATGTTTATAGATCTCTGTATAGTTGAGACTAAGCATAGAATGTTTTGTTTTCAGCAATTTGAGTGTTGTGACTGACACTGAATTAATGTATTGAGGTTGAGAAAATACCAAACTTAGGTGTGTTATGTAACGTAAATTGTAACTCTTAGACTTTATATATAAATGTGATTGTTTTGTGCTGTGAAAGTTTAATTGTGATAAGTACATCATTTAATCACTTTAAATTATGTCTATAGTGATTGAACAAATGTCGTTGAGGCTTGAAATAGATTGCAATTGCGAAAATCTGAAAATTGAACCAAATCAATAGAGCCTGCCGACGACACCCTCGACGCCACCGACGGCGGACTTTTCCCGAGACTAGGGATATAATTTCAATAGAGCTCGTTGACGGTGTCGAATACCCCATCGATGGTGAGATCCTGAAAAAACACCTTTAATTGCGATTTTGACTAGTCAACCGCCACAATTCATCATCCCCTTCCTCTGAAAAACGCAATTTTTGACCAGGGCTTGAGAGATCTTGGATTGGGAGGCGATTTCAAGGCATTTAGAGACCAGATTTGATCATCTCTTGGAAAGAGCTTCACTCCAAACTAAAAATATTTGATTTTCACCATGAATTTCTTCCACATTGAGGAGATCCGAAAAATTTGAGATTGTGAAGAAAATATTGGGAAGAAATTCATGGAACTTGGTGTTGAACTCTGAGAATTACTTTTGGAAGCCATTATTTACATATTTAAAGTATATTTTGGAATTTTTTATAATTTTGATTAGATTGAAATGGCTCCATGAAAAAAGAGACGACTTGAGTTCGACGAGTTTCGCTTTGTCAATGTGAAGGCTCAATCAAGATTTACTTTAGTATTTGAAGGAAAGAAATGCATACAAGATCGAGTTTTTGAGAGTCCAGGAGGAGAAATTGAATGAGTAATTACCGAGTGAAGATGGAAAAACTTCTGTTACACCACCAATAAAGCTGTTGCAAATATTGTGAAAGAATTTTATGCCAAAGTATTCTATTCTGACGATGAAATTTCCTATTTAGGAATTTCCTATTGAATTTAATACCGTCGGTAATAACACCTTTTACGAAGTCCCGGACTCTTATAACTGCCATTATGAATCCTTCAGTACTACGGAAGACCCCCTGAATGATGTGATCAACTTTCTCAGTGGTGGGAAAGGAAAATGGAAGATAAAGCATCGAGAACGGGTAAATTTTTTTGCTTCCATGCTGAATGCCACCTTAAGGCGTGACGCTATTTTATTTCCTCTACTCTGTTACCGACTTATCACCATAGTGAGGTAACTGGAGATAGGGCTATTCTGAATTTCTGTATTCAGAATAATAGAAATATAAATGTGGGTAGAATTATTTTTAATAATATATTGACTACGACAAGGAGTGAAACAAGTGGAGGTCTAGGACATCCTGGCCTTATTTTTGCACTTTGCTAACATTCTGGAGTGGAAGCTGGAGGTGAGGAGGAATGGGTTTACCCTATGAAATCCACTATACAATTTGCAAACTTTCTAGAGTGGAAAGTGGAGACGAAGAATGGGTTTATCCTATGAAACCCATTAGTAAGCTATGAAAACTTATGAATCCCATGAGAAATGGAGAACTGGAAGTAGGAGTCAAGAACCTTCTACTGTAAAACTTATGAATCCCATGAGAAATGGAGAACTGGAAGTAGGAGTCAAGAACCTTCTACTAGAGATGTCCCCTCTACAAGTTATGACCTTCCACCTTCTAGTTCCCCTACTTTGACTGATTTGATAAATGAGTTAACCTTGCAACAGAAGAGTATAAAGACTTGATAAGTGAAAGGATTAGAGGTTTAGAATGTCGACATGATTATGATAGTGAGTACCTTCAGAGGCATTCGAATTTTGAGGTAGCTTATTATGAAGCTCAGACCCGACACTATAGAGTTGAGCCAGATGTTACTTTCCTTGAGTGCCCCCGATATACTCAGTATCAACCTAATCAACCATTGATCAAGGAGACAAAGACATAGTTTGGGATTTTAATATCTGATAGTAATTGATGTACTTGTACTTGTACTTTTATTTTTGTGATCTTAGAAATGGATATTTGTGTTTATATGGACTTTCATTTTTATTATTATGTTGTACTTTGATGATTTTTAATTTTTGTTATAAAGTCAGTGTGGTAGTTAAATTTGTATGTGTAGTATAGTAGATGTTGAGTAGTATTTTATGGATTGTAATGTATTGTGATTTTTATTTTGCATTTTAATTGTAAGTGTTTTGTTTAGTATTATGGTTGTGTTAGGGAATATTATGTTTGTTTAATGTTTTAGTTTTGTACTTATTTCAAAATTTCATTACCTAAGAATTTCTCTAATGACTTATATGTGTAGAAAACTCCTAATATTATAGACCAGATGAAATAAAAATTTTGAGAAGGACTGCAAAAAATTTCAGAATGATGAAAATGCCTAAAATACTATGATATGATTTATATTTAGAGTTTTTCTTTCCACGTGCATCATTTTATATTGAAAAATTTAAGTTTGGGGGAGGGAAGAAAAAGAGTAACTATTAGATGTCATCTATTTAATTATTTTCAAATATTATTTATATGATTTTATGTAGTGAATTTAATTTAGGTAACTATATTTTGTAGCTATTTAAATATTATGGTAGATTTAAGGAAATATTTTTGCAATGAAAATTAATTTTGAAACTTAAGATATTTAATAAAAGAGAATAAAATTATAGTTAACTATTTAAACTAAAGAAAACTATATTTTGAAGTATTAAAAATATGGAAATTCATTTGAGAAGAAAAGATTGGGGCTCAATGTTGTAAAAACAATGAAATATTTATAAGGTAAAAGAATGGTTTGAGTTTCAAATTTAAAGAAAGAAAGGTGATAATCAAAATCATTAAAGGCTATCCAGATATAATAATCCTCACTTGAAAAAAGAAAAAGAAAGGATTGACAACAATCCTTGAAAAGAAAAAAAAAATATAGGATTGAAAGAAATCCAAATGAAAAAGATAAAAGAAAGCAAAAAAATAGGAAGTGAGGAGAAGCTTGAGAATATGCCTAATAAAAAATTGGCTTCACTGGACCTACCTAAAGGTAAAACCTAGATACATTCCTGAACTTATATTTATAAATTAGAGCTTTTACTAGTTGTGTTCCCATGATGTTCCTATCATTTGGATATTTTAAGTGACTTAATATTGCAACATATAGTCATTTTTGAAATGAATAGAAGAATAGAACTCTTAAACTTGTTGATTGGATAAATCTTGTAGCTACATAGTTAATTTAATTACTTGAATTTTTTCTAAAAATCTCACTGTGGTATTTATCTAAATCAAACTTACAATATTTCTAAATTAAAACTTTACTACAATAGTTCATAAATTTTATGTAGTACTAAAATTACTTGAGGATAAGTAATAGTTAAGTTTGGGGGATTTTTGACCAAAAGAAAATATGTTGAGATTTTGATACCTATTTTACATTATTTTTTTNAGAACTTTTTTTAATATTTATATCCTAATTGCTCATTCTATTTGCCATTTATAATGAATATTGCTTAAATTAGTGTTTTTTCTTCTCTTTTATAACAAACAAACTGGGTCGAGCCTAAAGTCTTAAGTTCGAACTCAAAAAAATTAATCAAGCTCAAGCTTAAGGAGAGAGTGGCTGGAGCTTGACTTGACTCATTTACGCCTGTCGGCAATATTTTGGTTTAGGGAGTTGCCCGTACAAAGCTGTCGGTCACCAGAATCGAAATCCTGTCGTCCGCTTCAGAAAGACATTTTAATGTTTAGAAAAATATGAAATCAAAGTGGCCCCATATTTTTGATAATTTAAATGAAAGAGTATTGTACCTCAAAGCCTGTATCTATCCCGGAGGATAAACACAAGACTTGAGGATGAGACTCGATCAAATAAACTGTGAAATGTATTACGTTTGTTTGGTCTGTGAAATCGTTTTATTTGCCCAAAATTTCTCCTATTTAATATGAAGGACTAAATAGAATTTATATTAAGCTGGGTTCAGATATAGCTTCCTATAAGGGCAGCCTCTATAGTTAATTACATCTTAGATAACCGAAGTCACCTAAGAAAACTCTAGATAATAATGAGGAAATATTATCTTCAAGGAGGTCAAACGATAGGGCTTTTCAAGGATATCGGACAAATAAATGTGAAATGGGATTGGCTCAAATTTGGAGCATTTTATTTTTGGAATCCAAAAGAGGAAGAACTAGGGGATGTCATGGATCCGAACGAGAACCTCGTTGACTTCCTAGTCTATTATATGGTTTGGCTTCAATTTTGAGGTGAAATATTTAAGTGTTTCATCCTGCCAATTTTATTTGTTATGACTCACATTCGTATGAAATGATCACACAATTAGCCTAGAAGATGTGAGGATTTAGGTCGCGACGAACGACAACATCAGAATCCTAAGACGAGTTATGGCTGATATTGTGCAGCAGAGTTATACAAAGGCGTAAAGATAGGATGAGGATTTTTGTTGCATAAGCAGACAACCTAAAAATCTTATGGCTTGTTTGTTTATTTCTAAGGAAGGGATAGTTTAGCTGAGGAGGACAGGTTTTGCTATTGAAGATGGCTGTGTTGCCCATCATGCTAGCTCAAAGCTCATTGCTGTCGAGTTTGAGTTTTATAGGGTGTCAAGTTATGATGTCAAGCCCTATGGTTAAAGTTCTTTAAATTTTATAAGGTATGTTAAAGTTGATTAGAGCGACACCGGTTAGGATCCTACAGTTCCCTCGTTCCGGCACCACTATTTTCTATTGGATTCTCTCAGTTCAAATGATTTTACTAAACTCAACTTAATAAGTTTCGTACTTTTTTTTAGACCGTAGGAAGCCTCGTTAGCAACCGTAAGTTACCTCCTCTAAGAGATTCCCGATCACCTGATAGATACATCTTAATTTAGTTGTAGTTGTTGTTTTATGTGATGTTTATGATTAAATTTTGAGTTATCTTATATTTTGAATATTGTGGAGGTGATTTTTATCTTGGTTTACTTTAATTTTGGTTTTAGTTTTGGTTTTGTGGCTATCCTGACAATTTTAGTTTTCATGCAGAGTGACATCATTGTTTAGCACGCAAGTTTGTGTTTTATTCATACATGCAGGTAAGCAAGCACAATGTGGAAAGCTTAAGAAAAGAAAATGTTATAAACTATAAAAGCGTACTTGGCGAGTGTTCTTGTTCCACCACCTGAAACTTGAAACGCATGTGAGGGCATTTTATATGAAGCAGGAAAGAAAAGTTTTAGTGACCTACCTACAAGTAGGTCATATCTTGGTGGGTCTCTATTAATTTCATTAAGGATGATTTTTATTAAGCAAAACATATTAAGTTTAGTAGACCTCCAAGGTATCCAACAGGTCTAGAGGAAGATGCAGGTTCATGCTTCCCTCTCACCGCCTGGTGAAAAGTCTCAAGCTCATTTTAAACTTATTATGTTGCTCAATAACCCATCCTGTAAATACTTATAATGCTCAGTGAACATTGATGTTTCAATTATCCATATGAGTAAGGTAATTATTACTTATTATTTAATTTGAGGATTATGTGGGTGAGGACCCTTAAAGGGGCAAGTTAATGTTCTCAAGGCACTCAGGAAACTTTTTAAATTGGGCTTGTACTGTTTGAAAGATGTTCAATTTTTAACTATGTTCTCTTTTATAATCCTCATTTAATTTGATTTAGCCTAGGTCACTATGAAGCCCTTAAGGTTTTGGTAGATGTCTTCGTTATTCTTTTTTTTGAAAGAGATTGAATTTTAAGTGATGATGATTCATCAAATAGGAGTGTTAAATTGGTGAGTTATCAACACCCAAAATCATACCCTAAGTCTAGGATCATTTGGTTGACTAAACTTCCAAGTTTTAATAAGTTAAGGAAATTACAAATTTATCCCTTGATTAGGGAAAGAGTGAGGTTGGTTTGTACCAATTAATCTCTTTGTGTTTTAATCATCCAAATAAGTTAGTTAAAATTAGAGGTTACCATTTTCCCTCCTTGAATTAAGCCTAAATGTTAATTAAGGCTAAATTTCCAAAATTACATTTTTGCCCCTAAGGCTCTAATACTTCATAATTTATCAAATTTAATCCAAATTACTTTAGAATTTTTATTTCACCTCACTCATTGGACAATTAAGACATCAGAGGAGAAAATGTGATTTTTCAAAATTTAATTTAATTTACATAATTATTTTCATGCAAAAATAAAATTTTCTGAAGAAAATTCCATAACTTAAATAAAGCAAAGCCTAATTCTTTGAAAATATTACTGGAGCTAGAATTAGAATATAGAATCATTTGGACAAAGTTTCATGATTTATTAAGTTTTATTTAAATTACTAAAATTATTTCAATTTATAGAGTGTTTTTTAATTATAAAAAATTTAAATGCGGAAAATTAAGCTTTATAATTTTAGAAAATCTCCTTGAGGTCAGAGAAACGAGAGAAGCAAAATTTACATTTTTATGATTTTTCTTTAATTTAATGGAATTTTTTTAGTGAAAATTCATTTTTAGCCTTTTAAAAATATTTTTTAAGTTTCAAAATTCAATATCTTTATTGAAAAAATCAGGAAAAATATTCCAATTGTTCATAAGTGCTTAGAAAATAATTTGTAGCATTTTCATGAATTTTATTATTATTTTTTATTTTTATTATTTTTTTATTATTTAAATATTAAAAATAGGCTTGAAAATGGAATTTTAATTTTAATTTCAAATTTATTTTTAGAAAATTCCTCTAATCATAGAGAACTCCAAAAAAACAATTTTTATAATTTTTTGAGTTATATTTTAATTATTAAAATCATTTTAATTCCAAAAATGTCATTTAACTTTTAAAACCAATTTGAGTTATTAAATGAGCTCCAAATGCTTTAAAATTTTTATGAAGAGTTCTTTGAACTTTGAATCTTAGTGGAGATTAAAAATCAAGTGATTTAGATGTTTGTATTTCCTAAAATTAATTTTCTTTGTGTTTTAGGGTTGGTGGAAATTAGGTGTGTCCTGAATGACTTAACAATTGAAATATTTTCCAAACACTTCTCTAGTCACTTTAAACCTTCAAAAATTTTCTTAGAATTTTCAAATAAACTTGCTAATTATTATGATTAATTTATGTAAATAATAGACATAATCTTGAAAAATATGGCTCTGTGCTTAGAGATCTCCTCTGACATTGGAAAATCTAAGGAATGTTCCTTGAGACAGCGACAAAAACATGTCAAAATTTCAAGCCATGGTGAAATGTCTATATGCTTGGAGAATCAAAAGACTCAAAACAATGTTTAATTAATTAAAAAAAACATGCATCGAATCAAAATCAAATTATTTCCACATTATTCTCCTCTGTTCACTGAGCAAGAAGGTACTTTTATTTTATTTTTTTATTTTTCTACACCAAGATATGGATTTTTGAAGTTAGGGCCATTTAAATAAATAGAAAAATCCCTATTTTTCTATTTAAACAATGCGACACCACCTCATCCTAGGCCTCTCTAAAGCTCCACGCGGAGCGCTCCCGTTCAACGCTGCCATCCATGCAAGCAGCCACACGTCTCGCCTTTTTTAACGGTTCTCCCATCCAGCGAAATCAGAGCCCTCCGTTTGATATACGCGTGATCCAACGACGCTATGTCATCATCCCCCATGGTTTAACCTGAGAATTGCCCATTTTCAAAGCTTGATATCTCTCTCATTTCTTAACCAAATTAAAAAAAAAAAATTCTTTAAATGCTCCTCTTGATTAGTAGAACATATCTATATGGTTAGGATGCCATGAAATGAACTCTAAACAAATGGAGAGTGAAAATAGGCTTGGGAAGAGAAGGAGATAAATACCTTGGTTTTGAGAAGGGAAGCTTCAATCAACGGTGCTCGACACGTTAATGGAGGTCCAAGGATTCTAGGTATTTAGCCTCTTACTGTGTTGAAAAGTCTAGGTATGAATTCAAACAAGCTCGATTTTAGGTGTTGGTCTAGAGCTATGCTAGGTTCTCTATGGAAGGGGGATTTGATGAGGCTTCTTTGTCTTTCACTATGGTGAAGGTGTGGGTGAATTTAATTTGATTTTGATGGACTGTGGGGGTGTGGTAAGCTCTATCCTGGCTTTTGGCAGAATTTTGAGCTTAAAGTTGAGCTTCCATAGTGGGAATCAGTGGGGGAAAGTGGTTAGCTTGAGCTGAGGAGGTCTCAAAGAGTCTCTCAGAGCAATTTGGAGCGGTCTCTCTGAGAAATTTTTCAGCACTACCTCCATGGCTGTGGAGGTGAGCTTTTTATAAAAATGGCTTAAGGCTTGCTGCCACGGCCAATGAGGGGGTGAAAAGTGATGCTTAGGTGGGGCAGAGAGGCTCTAACATTTTATTTCGATGAGGTGGTGTCTAGGTCTGAAATGGGTTTGATTCCATGCGGGTTGCTCATGGTTTTGGTGTTTTCCGGCCACTAGGCCAGCATGTCAGGCTAGAGGAGGTGGGCAGAGGGCTCAAGGACCTTAGAGGAACATGTGACAGCAATTAAATAGGTTTGGCCTTTATTTTGGCAAAAAATCTTAAGCTTAAGCAATTTTGAAAACTGAATCCCTTAATTTAGGGGTCCTTTTGTCCACAGCTTATCTTAGGTGATTTTATAGAGTTTAGACTGGTCAAAAGGGTCCAACTAATGATTGTGGAGTTGTGCATTTGGTGGTTTTGTGGTGGTTAGGATAACTTTAGTGCATGGGTCCAATGTGGGTTCAAATGCTCAAAACTTCAATTATGGCTAGGCTAGCCATGACTTTGAGTCAAATTGATTGATCAAAATTGTACAGATGATTTTAATGAAGATGTTTGGTGAAGGATTGAAATGATTTTGAGTTCAGTTGGATGGTCAATTTGGAGGATTTTTAAAATTTTGTCAATTTGGGCATGTTGGGCTAGACTCGAGTCTAGAATAGGCTAGGATTTGAATTTGGCTCAATTTAATGGTCCAAATGATCAAGGGAGATGTTATAAAGATTTTTTATGAAGGAATGGAATCGAAATTTTGGGGCCAAGGCAATAAATTTGGTGGAATTTTGAGACATGGCCAATTTGGGGTAAATTTGGGTTGAAATTAAATGAAATTGAGGCTTCACAAAGGCCGATTGAAGATCAATTTTGATGTTTATGAATGTTATGAAGAGTTTACAACATGAATTATGGCAAATTGAGTGGGTTATGGGTTTAATTGGGTGAGATTAGGTTATGTGACCAAAATTGGGGCTTTGATTTAGATCATAATTGGGTTAAAATCATGGGCCAATTGGGCTTGTATTTGGTTTAAATTGGTCATATAAAAGGTTAATTTTAGTTTAAAAATGAAATTGGGGGAAATTGGGACCAAATTGATGGACATTTTAGATAAATCTGGGAAAATTGGGCCTTTAAAGGCAATTTTAGGGGTTTTGGTCAAAATGGCCAAATTGGGTCATGTGGTAGTTTAGAAAAGTAAAATTAGGAATATTTGGAATATTTTGAAAATTTTTGGGATTTTTTTGAAATTTTTGGAATTTTGGGCTAAGGAGGGGCATTTCGGTAATTTGGCAATTTTTAGTGATTTTGGGTAACTTGGATGTTTTCAACAAGTTTGAAATGATTTTTGAACAAATTTGGATATTTTGGGTAAATTTGGGGATTTTGGCCAAATTTGGGATCCCAAGGGTATCTAGGTAATTTGGGGGAGTTTAGGGCAAAAGGCTAAGTTGGGTATTTTTGGTAAAATTGGGGGTTGACCACCACAAATAAGCTATAGACCAATGGAAACCCCTTTTATGTCCTCTATGTACTGGTCTTAGCTAAACCCTAGCTTAGGGCCAGTGGGTTTAGGGGACCATCTACATGAGTATCCCCAAAAGTATCAAGGGATCAAAGTCAAGAAATTTTGGTTTGTGCTTGTGAGTGGCTGAGAGTGAGGTGATTGCTGGTGAGTGTCTTAGCTCTAGACCAACACCCAAGGCCAACACTAAGGTCCAACAGTCCTATGGGAACTCTTCTTGAGCTCCCTCATAGTGATCCCGCCTACTAAGTGCTAAAGGTTAGAATCAATATGTAGAGTTTTAAGTTGAGTAAAGAGGGGTTTAGAATTTCTAACGGTGAGAGTTCCTTTTCTATTTTTCTAAGAGTAGTTAATAGGAAAGTCCTATGGCTAGACCTTAGGTTACTAAAGAGGAAGATTAGACCTTAACCAAAAGTGAGGTCAACAATGCCCTTAGGCCCTTATTCCTCAATTGAAAGGGGGTAGAGAGGAAAAGAGTGTGTTAATTACTAAAGTGTAACTCTTAAAATCCAGATGAATGTCACCAGTTTTTTGAGATCACAACTGTTGGCACCAATTTTTGATGTCACACGTTTGAAACATTCATTTGAGCCTACAGGATTGTATTTTACCCTTATGGTGTGTCTTATAGCTCATAGACGTCCATTTAGGCTTCCCTGATGCATGTTTAAACACATAGGTGAAGTTATGCTTGGGTGACCCACGCCCAAGCTGCGATACACCGACACTGGCCTATATTGTTTTCACCAGCACTAGACCCGTGTCCCCCCCACACCAGAAGACAACAGAGACAACAAACCTGCAACAAGAGGCTTGCGCACCCGAGCACGGCCGATGCAAGATTCCGAGGGCACCCGCTTTAAGCCCCATGAGCTCGAAGCACCCACACCACCACCCAAGCGCTGCACCACCACCAGACCAAATGTTTTAAATTTTGAACTCTTTTGTGACCAGATTTTGGAGCTAGGGAAGCTAGTCGTGGTCTTAGGGCGTGTGTGTGGTTACTTAATAATCTGCCACTTCAAAAGGAGGCCCATGCATGTTTAGCATGTTGGGGAAAAGACCTCCTTTTTTCATGATTATTTTGCCCCTTTATAGGGAGCCAAATGAACTAATGGTCTTTTTGTCATCTTTGGTTAGGGATCCTTTGAGAAGCCTAGAATGCCACCCTGCTGTTAATATTCTCCTACAACTTTAGTTTATAGTTTGAGTAGAAATAGTTCTAAGTTAGTATACAAATTTATTTTTTCTCTATGGATTCAATTCAGGGATTTTTAAAAGAAAATCCTATATTACGTGAAACGATATGTATACTTGCGTAGTTCCTCTATTGTGTAATCCTTTAATAAATATTATATCATATTTATTTTGCCCACTAGTCGCTGAATGTTAATTGGGTCATATTTTTTGCTATCTTTCAAAACTTATAACTATATAATTATGAGTCTGATCAAGTTTTTGGCTTCATTGCAGGGGAAAATGAAATTTCTAGAGTTAGAAATTTTTATTTGAATTTAGATTTATTTTAGGAGACTTGTTGTTTAATTTCTCTTATTAGTATTTGTTTATTTCCTAAAAATATTAAAACATAAAAACATGAAAAATTTTAAAAAAAATATTTTCATTTTAAGTGTTTTGTTTTACTTTTATTTTTTCAATTTTTTTAACTTTTAATTATGCAAGCGTAGTTAAGGATTTGAAGGTTTAATGTCCTACGACTCTGAGTTAGAACAAACCATAAGAAAAGTTCAAAAACAAAAAAAAAAGCATCATAATTCTTAAGAAATGGAAAACATGTCACAAAATAACTTTAACAACCAAACTGTTTAAAATGAACATCATAATTACAAAAACTTTTGAGAAACAATGCTAACCCTACAACAAATGAAATTCATTTAAGCATACTTACCCTTTTGTATGGGAAAGTGTATTCAATTTAATTTAGTAAATATATATAATTTTGGAAAATAATAGTTTACTTTTGAAAATACGAGACCAAACTGATCTCATGTAGACAATAGTTTAAATAAATGAGCACAACACCCCAACTAATGTATCTATCGCAAGGAATAGACACATTACTTACTATTGAGGCTCGATTAAATAAACTAAATAATTTATGACATATGTTTTAGTCTGTGAAACCATTTATGTTCATTAAAAAATTTCCCTTATCTAATATGAAAGATTAGATAGATTTTATATTAAAATGGGTTCTAAAGTTTTCCGTAAGAGCAAGCCCTTATAGTTAATTACATTTTAAATGACTCAGGTCACCTAAGAAAACCTTTGAATCAGATCATAAGATACTTTCCTCAAGAATTTTGAAGTTTAGGACTTTCAAGTTTTCACAAAAGAGTATCAAATGGGAGATGCTCAAGTTGATAACATTTTTTATGGGATCAAAAGGGTAAAAATTAGACGATATCACAGACCTTGAGGAGAACTTTAGTGACTTCCCAAGCTATCCTATGGTTTGGCTTCAATTTTGAAGAGATATTATTAAATATTTCATCCTGGTAGGTTTATTAATTAGGGCTTATATTTACATGACGCAATCATACAGAAATCCCAAAAGATAGGAGGATTTATGTTGTAACAAATGACAACCTCAAAGTCTAAGGTGAGTTAGGGCTTAAATGGCACAACATGATTGTGCAAAGGTCTAAAGATAAGTTAAGGATTTCGGTCGTACTAAACGGGCTACCTCAAAGTCATATGGCCTATTATTTAATTCTCATGAGAGATTATTGTTGTAGATCTGCTTGCTCTCTTGAAATTGTTTTTCTGTACATCCTTGTCGGGTTGTCCACTATGTTAGCTCCAAGCTCCTTGTCGAAGTGATAGCTTCAGGTTCAAGGTTCATAAATTTTTACAATTTAAGTGACAAGTTTTGTTGTTCAAGCATTATGGAGGGGAGTAAAGTTTATTAGAGTGCACCGGTTAGGATCCTACGGTTCCCCCAATATGACACCACTATTTTCTCTTAAAGTTACTTTGTTTAAACTATTTGTTAAGCTCATTTAAACTGAGGAGATCTCATTAGCAATTGTGAGTAATTCGAGAGAGTACCGTAAATTCAAGAGGATGTATTATGTTTTTGTTGTTTTGTTTTATTTTGAAAAAGTGGTTGTTTAATTTTTAAAACATGTTTTGAAATTTTCTATTTTGGTAAAATTTTGCAAGTAACTAAATGCAGGTAAGAAAATGTTGTAAAGTAAATAAAGAAAATTGCATTGCATAAAATATAAATGTTTACCTGGGCCTCTACTACTGCTGCAAGATTCACATAATAAAGAATAATATAGTTGCAGGAAATTTAAATGAATTGCATAAAAGTAAACATGAGCATCCAGTACTGAAAAATTCAAAAGGTGGGTCGTAGCAAAACCCATGGAAATAAAAGAAAACTTGTAGCACATATGGAAGATCAGGACTGAGTGTATGACATTGGTAAAGGTGAGGGCTCAGAGCTAGATAGTGTGCTTATTAACCTTGAGTAAGAGTTACCTACCTGAAACTCTACAGAAGACAGTCCTAACCTCAATCCATGTGATTAACCATGGAGTTTCTATATTTTTCTTTTTTAAATTTAGTTTTATTGCATGTAGGATTTGTTTTGTCATGCAAAAGAGATTTTTTTAAAAGGGATTTTTATTTAAAATATTTTTGTAGAGTGATGTAGTCCATTGGTTAATTAATTTAATCAAGCTAGGAGTACAAACAACCTAAGGGTATCGGGGGTAATCATGTTCTCAACAGTCATCAAATAATATCATCAGTTCTCATCCTCTCCATTTTTTAAAGTTCATTGAGTTAGGAGATACTATTCTAAATCCTATGATGTATCTCTCATTTTAGCACACATTAGCGTTATTGTCATGGCACTAACCACCTAAACCTCAGACTTAACACAAGCCTAATGATCAATATGCGGTGAAAAAAAAATATTCCCAGTTGCTCACAAGGATTTAAATGCCTTAGATAAGTCTTAAATCCTTAAGCATTGGGTCAATTAATGTAGGATAAGTAGTTTAAAGCATTTCTATTAATTTAAGTGAATTATCAGATCCTGAAGCATAACTTGGTTGGTCCCTAAAAGTTTTAATTGATGATTTTCTTGAATAAAGATGGATAAGTTCATTTGTTCTTCAAAATATCCAAAAGATCATAAAAGTGTTCGGGCATAACCGTAAAAAACATTTGAAACCGCTTGAAATGTTTCTAGTCACTTGAATCTATTATATAGTTCAATTAATCATCCAAAGTTAAATTATGTTTGAATGAATTAATTTATCCTGTGCTCAATGAACCTTAATATCTAATTATCCCATCAGTGGGGGTACTTAGACATTCACTCAAAGTTTTTTTTAAGAGTTATGTGAGTGGATGCCCTTAAGGCAAGCTCAAGTCATTAAAAATCTTGTACCCATAATTAAAATTGGTCTTGTAATGTTTAAGTTTATGTAAGATTTAATCATTTTTCTCTTTTCTAATCCTCATTAAACAAATTTAAATATCAAGCCTAGGTAATACTAAGTCCTTAAATCCAATATTCAGGGTAAATTTGTAATAATTCAAAATGATAAATTAAGTGAATTTTAATTCTCATTGAAGATCACACTTATCAACTAATCACTAATTAGGGGCTTTAAATAATTAAGTTATTATATTTTTAACTTAAGCTCACTACCTTGGGATCATCCAGTTAAATTGACTTCAAAGTCATAATAATTCAAGAAAATTACAATTTAACCCTTATTGTGAAAATGTAACAAATTGGTTTCTACCTCTTAAACTATTTAGTTTCAAACATCCGAAAGAGTTCATTATAACCAAAATTACCCATTTATACTTCGATTAATCCTAAAATTTACTTATGGCATCAAAATTACAAAATTATCATTTTTTCTCTTGGGCTCTCCACTTCATAACTCCTCAAATACACCTCAAATTACTTTAAAATTTTTATGTTACCCCACTCATGGGTTAATTAAAATATCAAAGGAGTAATTATGATTTTATGATTTTTATTTAATTATTAATATTTATTTTATTCCAAAAATGGATTTACCATATTTAAATTATTTAATTATTCAAAGTAAAGTTTCTGCTCATAAAAAAAATTATTAGAGCTTCACTTAGGTTAGCGGACCACGTAGAATAAATTTCATGATTTTTTGAGTTATATTGTAATTATTATAATTAATTAAAGATTTTATTGATTAATTAAATAGAAATTATAATGTAATTTCAAAAATTTTTTTTTTAATATTTTTATTAAGTTTCTCTAAGCCTAGAGAACCGAGAGAAACAAAATTTCCATTTTTGTGATTTTTTTATTTATTATAATTGAATTAACAAAAAGTTAAAGAAATTAAATTTTAGCATTTAAAAATACCTAACCAAATTAGAAAAATTAGGAAAAATTTTTTAAAGGGTTCCAACTAATCAGGGAATAATTAGGAATATTTTTTTTGTGCATTTTTATATTTTAGCAATTTTCAATCATTTTTACTTGCTTTTAATTATTTTTAAATTTAAAAATACCCCAAAAATGAAATGTTTATTTTAATATCAATTTCATGTTTTAGGTGCCCCTGATCAGAAGAAACACATAAAATCACTTACATAATTATTTTAATTATATTTTATTTGTTATAATTATTTAAATTGAAAAATCTCATTTTACTTGAAAAATAGACTTTGATATTGAATATATTCAAATGATTTTTTAAATTTTTATAAAGTGTTAAAACGATCCTTATTTATAGTTTGGAACCATTTTCATAATTTTTTGAATGATATTATAATTATTTAAATTTTTATGTGTTTTAATGATTTAACTAGCTATAATAACGTACATAATTATTTAAAATCATTTAACTTTTTTCATAAAGTTCTCTAACCACACGGAACCTACAAAAACAAATCATGTATTTTATGACTTTTTTTAATTTATATAATTATTTTGAACAAAATAGGTAACTAGACTTGAAAACTAGGATTATTAAGGTTTGAGGTGTTCTCTGTCACAGAAAAATCATAACATCTCTACCCACATGCAAAATAAGGCCTTTAAATTTCAAGCCAAAATGATTAATATTTAATTAAATATAATTAAAATACTCTATGGAGTATTAATGAATTAAAAATAAAATACATGACAAATAATTTTTCTTTTATTCCATAATTTCCTCCTCTGTTTACTGAGCAAATAGTTATTTTTATTTTATTTTTATAATTTTTCTACACCAAGTTATGACTTTTTAAAGTTTCAATATTTAATTAAATCAGAAAATGCCCATTTTTCTACTTATCCACGTGACAACCGACTCATCCTCCGCGGCTCCGAATGCACATGTGGTGCACTCCAATTTAATGTCACCTTCCACGCCAGCTGCAACACAACCCACTCTTTATGAAATGTTCTTCTGTCTGACGCCTTCTCTGTTGTTTGATCAATACATGCATAAATTAACGACATCCGTTCATCATCCCCATCTGTTCTAAACCTAAAATGTCCACACTAAAACCCCTCTAAGATCTCACTCAATACTCAACTAAATAACATGGGGCTTATTCTTACAGCTTCATCTAATCAAGGAGAACCTATTTATAAGGTCACATATGTATGAAATACAAGTATACTTCACAATCAATGAAAACGAGAGCATTTTTAGGGAGTTTGGATTATACCTTTGCCCAAGAGGTGAGGTCCTAATTTGGTTTCTTCTAAAGCTTTCTTGTGAGCTGGAAAACCTCTTACAAGTGTCTAATCAAGCAGGGGTTGAAGCTATGCAAGAGTTCAATAGGAGGGTGGTGTGGCCTTGGTCAAAGTCAAGTGTAGAGGGCTCAAAGAATGGGGCTTTCAATGGAAAACTTCCTTGTTTGGTACGAGAAAGCTCGAAAGGTGGTTTAATTTGATGATAGGGAGAGTTAGGTAGAGTGACAGAAAAAGCCCTAGATTTAGGTAATTAAAGTGAGCTTGGATAGTGGATTTCAGTTGCTAAAAAATGGGGGGATTGTACTGAGGATGGTTGGAGGAAGCTCTGTGAGCAATTTGGAAGGCTCTCCCTAAGCAATGGCCAGCACTCTCTCTTTGGTCGTGAGAGGGGAGATTTAAATAGCCATGATCATGGTGGTCAGTAGAGCAATCTAAGGGGTGGAAAATGGTGCTTATGTGGAGGGCTGAGCGACGCAAGTTACCAGTGGGTGTAAGCCACATTGGATGGGTGCAATTTGGTTCAAACAATGACGAAGGCTCTTTTAGTTTTTGGATTTTCGACCACTAAGCCTGCCTACCAATCCAAAGGAGATGGATAGCAAGGTAAGGGGATCCAGAGGAAAGTTTAATTGTGATTAGGATGAAGCATGGGTCATTTAGCTAACAATGGGAATTGATCCCCCAAATCATGGGACCATTGATCCATAGAACCTTTAAGGTTGGCTAAGAGGATCTAGTGTGGTTCTTAGAGTCCAAATGATAGCTGTGGTGGTCCAAGTTGGACTAGACCAAGTGGCTCCAAGTGAGATTAGGGTTTGGGTTCAAAATCTTGGATTTGGCTTGGACTAGGATTTAGGCTTGGATAGAGTTTGGATTTGTCTCAATTTTTTAGCCAATTTGATTTAGAAAATTGTCATGAGGAATTGGGAAGTCATTTCAGTGGAAATTGAAAGGCTATGGGGTTCAATTTGGTGAGATTTAGAATATTGTGCAAAATTGAGGATTTTGGTTTGAGTTGAATTTAGGTTAGGTTTGAGCTTGGGTCTAGTCCAATTGAAGGTTTAAATTGGTTTAGGGGAATGTTGTGAAGAGTTTAGGATTCAAATTTGGGAAAAATTGGATTGTTCAAATGTGGATTTTCCATGGTTATCATCATTAATAATGAAATATTGTCTGCTAACAAAAATTCAAAAACTTCAGTCAAAGCCCAACAATCGACGTGATGTTTGATTTAGGCTACCTTACAAAAATAAAAGATCACATAGAATTGTAAAAAAGTATATTCTATACTAACTCAGAAAAAAAAAGGCAAGAGTTATGAGCAAAAGGGTTGAGCTTTTTAAATTTTTACCTTAGGTACATACAATTATTGCATCAACTTCTACAAAGTAGACCTAATTTACTCTATCTCATTGAACTAAAGTAATAATACCAATTGAATTCAAAATCATAGCCAATGAGTGGTTCCTACATAAGATTTTGAAGTGACCAAACTTGATTAATGGAGCAGTATAAATGAAGAAGGCTTATAGACTGTGGTGGACCTACTTGATGAGCTTAAAATTTTATCAGCTTTGAAGAAAGAAAAAAATAACAGAAGGTCAGTAGAATATTATTTTTAATTATCAAAGAGAAGTAGTTTAAGTTTGGAAACTTAATATTATTGAAGGTAGTTTTTCAGCTTGTAATTTGGTAATCGAAAAGATGGAGCCAACATGAGCAGAGCCTTATATCATTTAAAAATAAGTTAGACTATCAACTTAAAAATTAAACATTTGCATTAAAAAAACTTTTGAGGACTTGGAAGCGCGGCTACTTAATTTTTTTCTATTTAAACAATGCCCTTTTATTTTTTGTACTCATGATTTCTATTTATTGAATTACCAATCACTTAATATTTTTTCTTAGAAATTTTTTTCCTAAAGTTTGTACTTTTTTTGCAAAATAAATGGAAATATATTGTTTGTGCTTTTTTTTTAGTTTAAAAAGCTTCTACTCTTAATATTTTTTTATATTGAAATATAGGAAATATTTATTAACTTAAGGTTAATGAAAAATGGAATGAACTTGAATATAAGCTTAATAATGGCATGAATACTCCATTATGATAAGGCTAAAGCCTTCATTATAGAATAATGTAGGTGTAGCTCAAGAAGCTTAGAGATAATCTTATTATTTTTCTTCTATGAAAATTTTTTAAGGAAACTCAAAAAAAACATCATAAGATTACACAAAAAAGATAAAAACACATTTTATGAATATTTCTAGAAAAGATTTTTTGTTCATATATAAGTAAATATTTAATCATTTCTATTTTGTAGATGAATTCTACTACTTAATTTTCCAATAATAAATGCTCATTTGACGAAACCTGCATAAAGTCTCACTATTTATGTATATGGATTCAACTATATTGAATTTATACTAGAACTCAATCATGAAGATTCATTGCATGTTCATTATATTTATTGAAGTTCATCAAAGTCATAAATTGGCTTGAGTTCATCAACTACTAGTAAAATATAAAATCCATTAATGGAAACCTATAAGGTTTAAATTGATATCAATAGTTATAAATTTGAGTTCATTTATTGTACTTTAACAGTTAGAACTCATTTACATAAAATTCATTTCATTTTTTTTCAAATTGTCTCATCAAGATCAATCATTCAAATTATTTAAATTTTTTTATTATTAATATTTAGTATCACTGCACCTCTTAGGATGTTGAATCTTTTTCAGGATGAGTGTCCTGTACATTCATGGGACCACAAGATCCGGTATAAGGTTCTGAGAGCCTCCGGGTAGAGGAGGGAGATACAATAAAAATGACTGTGAAAGAGATCTCCGGGAAGTCCACAAGCTCTAGGAAAATGTTCTGAAAAACTTTTCCCTCTCCTCTATTCCCTCCTTCTTTTACATATGAGGGGAAATTTTTTAAGATAATACTTCTACGTAAGGGAATGCATAGAGACTAATTACTTGATAACATCCTTCATTTAGATTAATTGGTTTTGCCTCGAGAATTTTCAAAATTATCTATCATTGTTCAAACGTAGCTTCAAGCTAGATTGGAGCACTTTCAATAACCACAGTCCAAAGCTAAATTGGTTAGTATGTAAATCAATCATTGGAACTCGATCATGAAGGTAACTGGATCACTTGAACAGTTTGAATTGGTATATCCTATTGGTGAGTGGATATCTATAGAAATTAGAAAAGATGATGGAACATTTCAAACTATTCAAGTGATCGGCTATCCAGTTCTTAATATAAGAAGGCATGAGTGTGTGCCCCAGCATTCAACTTTATATTTTGTTCTAGCTTAAGAAAAAATCCACCTTTTTTTAAAAAAAAGGATATAAAGCTTTACATGCCGAGGAAACATCATCATGAGGGACAATTTTAAAATCTTTACCTTTACCGATATCTTGATTCATGGATCTCAAAATTGTGTCTATGAGTGGAACTCTACATATGGAAGAACATCCACTCGATCATTCAAATCTAACAAAGGCTTTTGTAGGGCCAAGACTTCCTAGATGTCTTCTATCACTTTCAAGTTTCCTTTTTCCATAAACTAGACTTTGCCTTTTTTTCTATCTACTCAATTTATCAAAGGTGGATAAGAACCATAGGATCATCCACTAAATATAGAACCTCTATTATCAATGAAAGGATTGTTGGTCGCTCTTGCTTGTACATACCAAAAATTTCTCTAGCTGGAAGGCAGTGACTCAACTTCTGACAGCTTCTCACCCTTATATAGATATGAGGGAGTTTCAATCATCATAATCATATAAAATTATACTTTAAATTCTTATTTTTAAAATTCCACAAATTAATCCCTTGTATTTGACATAGGCAAAAAAATGATGAGAATAAAAGAGGAGTGATGCTCTCATTACAAATGCTGAAGCTAAAACACACAACAAATTTCAATAGATAAAATAAATGGAGCGAAGTGGATTTTTTTTCATATGACCAATCCTAAGTACTCAAGGAAAAATGAGTTTTTAAGCCACTAAGCGGTCACTCGAAGACAACTCATTTTATACAAAAGAAATATAAATGCTAGCATGAGAAGGATAGTCATTGGAACAATTGTAATGTGACTAGTAAAGGAAAACAAAACATACAATATTGAAGGACAAACAACAAGGACTAATGATGCATATAAAAAAAAAATTCTAAATCCCACTCTATATTTATCTAAAAAATCTCAAGGGTCTAGTAAACTATTAAAGATGTCTTCTTTTAGTACCTCATTGCTTTTAAAAATTTGATTAGTGAATATCAATGCTCATTAAAATTCAAAAACCATAATCATCTTTATACTTATAAGTATAATCCCTTGAGCCATAAGCTAAGCTAATGATATAAGACTTCCACCTTTGTAGCAATATTGATAATGAATTGTGTGCGAACGTCTTCCTTAATGGGTCTAAACAATTACTTCCATAAAGATATTGGTTTTTATAAGGCTAGAACCATCATAAGTGATGACTTAACAAAGATATATACTAAGTACACGAGATGAGTAAGACTTGAATCCAAATTATTTCAATCAAATTTTGTTGGAATTGAATTTAATATATTTAATCTCAGAAATCCAGTGTTAAAAAAATTTCAAAGATGAATTTAAGAAAATTTTCATGTAGTAAATAAATTATCTAAGTAATTATCAACAAAAATCATTCATTTATAAAAAAATTAGATAACATCATTCTTTCATTTTGATCAAAAAGAAAAATACAATTTATGTATTAGCCTGACTCACTTTTTACAAGCTTTGAACATCATTGGAACACAACTCTTCAATTAAATTATTGAATGAAACAATGTTGAAGCATTCAAATGTTGGAATTTTTTTCATGGCCAACTTCTCTAGAAAATCTTCAATGATTTCCAAGAATTTGTCATGGTGATATTTTTTATATATAGCCAATTTAGCAAGAAAACAAAAAAATTTCTCTTGATACTTTAGTGTATCTTTTTGTTATTACTCAACTTTCCTTCTAGATCATCGGTAATAGAAGCTTTAGACATGCTTAACATTGTAACAATTTAATCACCATTTTCCTTTGTTTCATAATAATAATTTTTAGATATTTTTAATGTATACCAATTTCTGTTTGTATGATAATTTTTTTTATTATATATCTATTTAGGTTTGTTCTCCAAGTGAATATTATTCTTCCTAAGTTAAGAGAAATTTTAAGTCCTTCTATGACAACTCATTAATAGATATGAAGCTTACAAGACACTACCAAAACATAAATATAGCGAAGTGAAAGTCCTGAAAGGAAAACTTTATAATATTTCCATACATTAGGAAAAACAAAATACTTGACTTGAGTTGGTAAGTGCTCAGATATGTAGACTAGTTTAGTTCACATCAATCAATAGTTAGATTAACTTTTATGGCAACCCAATGTTTTTAGAAAAAAACAAAATTATTTTCTACTCAATAGAAGCAACTTATGAAAGAATGGTGATTTTTTTTTCAATTTTTATAAGGAGACCCAATGTACTTAAGCAAACTTCTCCTTTTTAGGGATTTAACTATGTTCTCATGAATATCCTCTTCTATTACAATCATTATAGTTTTCATCTTTGTAACCTTTTCTTTAATAGAAGGTGCATTAATGGAGTAGTGAGGACAACGTAAAGTGTGTGGAACTCATCTCATGATAATGACTTCTTTTGAGCTCTTCTCTTATTTCAGTGGACTCATCATAAGAATGGACTCAGCTTATTTGAAACACTTTTTTATTTAGAAAACTTTTATATGAGTTTGATATTTTTTTTTAAAATGAGTCTTACTTCAAAATTTTCAACAACAATAATAATTTTTTTATTTCCTTATAAACTTAGTGTCTACGCCAACTTATGCATTGGCTAAAGTTAGTGTATAAGTATTTGAACATAACTTTCTTAGCAATGAAGTAGGAGTCTCATTCAAATTAGTAGTGCACACCATAGAACTTGCCAGGCTCTTTTCTGTTTCAATTTGAGCTCAGTCTTCAAAAGGAGTTTATATAAAAAAAAACATTAAGGAACTATGAGGAACATGGATTCCAACACAATGATTTTTTAAAATAAAACTATTCATACCTTTGATGGGCAAATTGGCATTTTGAATTTTAGGAGCATCATCTTTTCATAAGAGATACACTTAAAATATAGTCTTTATGTACACATTTTTATACCTATTTTTTGAGATATTGCACTTTAATGAAATGTATTTGTGTGTTTTTATTTCAGGTACAATCAAAAGGATGAAAAATGATAAAAGGAGTGAAAAATATCAAATTTGGAGCAAAAATGAAGAAGGTGCAAAAATAAACTGAGGCGCCTAAGCGCCCAGAACTTACGCTTAAGTGTCAGTTAAATAAAGAGAGCCACGCTTAACTGCCAAGTACACTGTACTTAAGCATCAGAAGTAGTTATTTGATGATTCATTGAATTTGGAAGAATTTTTTAAGAGGTGTTTTAGGCAACCCATGGTGAAAACGTAGGAAATAGTTAATGGACACGAAAGTTCATTCAATTGGAATTTGAAATGAGGAAACTTCTAAAGAATTCATTGAATGGAGACACATTTTGAAGAGACACCAAGGCAATTTTTGGAAAATTATGAAAGAAGATTTAGATCATCCACAAGAGAGAATACAAATCCATCCAGACCAATACAGTGCCAACAACCACATACGCCGCCGCCACTACTACCCACTTTCCTTTTTTATTTTAAGTTTTAGTTTATATTGTAAGTAAAGGAATAGATTCAAAGGAACTTTAAGAGTTTGGTGGAGATGATTTTGAGATAAGTTTTTATCTTTGTGACTACATTTGGTTTTAATTTAGACTTCTTATTTGTGTGCATGATTTCTACTTTCAAACATAAATGTGGTTGCGCTTTCTCCATGAATTTTGAGAAGTTTTCTTTATCTTTTTCATTAAAATGATAAGTGATTAAGTATTGGACGTGTGAAGTATTATTCTTTAATGTTGGAAGAATTTGTGATGATTTTAAAACTTGCACTTCATTTACTTCTTAATTTGACCAATTAAGATGTTAATACCTGTTGTGAGAATATGTAAGATCCAAGATGATATTGTCTCAGTCAAAAAAAGATAATAATCACATATTGATTTCATGAATGTGAATGTAGTTCATGGGGTTGAGTGCAAATAAATAAGAAAATAAACTTTGAAGGGTGTAGAATTAGAGGAATTTAGAGTGACAAGCTAATGCCCCGAATTTGGTTTATAGTTTTAGGTTTTTAGACTAGAGGTTAGCCCCCAGGTGGATAGAGAAGAGAGAACTCTAGAGTGAGAGCTTGTATCTTCCTTATCTAATCTATACTCAAGATAATTTAAACTATAGATTAACCAATGTTCTTTATAACATCTCCAGTAAGGGTAAAGAATATTATTACTCCTATTTTGCACAACACAATTAAAGTACTTCCACAACATAATTCTTATACTTGTTACTATATCATCATAAGGAAAAAAATATAATTTACTTATATTGCTTTCATCTTGCAAATATCTACTTAAGTTAATTAGTTATTTACTTTATTATAAAATATCAAAAGTTCCAAAAAGAATTGAAGTTTCATTCCTATTATAGTATCTAGAGTTTAAGTAAGAATATTTTACTAAGTAGAATTTGTTATCTAATTTCTTCTATTTTGTAGTTTCATATTGTAGTTTTCCCTGTAGGTTCAATATTGAGGGCTTAATAAAAAAGTCATTTCTTACTAGATAGCGATCTGTATACTTGCATAGTATCCCATATTTAAATATTATAATTGTATTTTTATTTGCTTTGAAGTCAGAATTGTACCTACCTTTTGCTTGGGATTGAGTTTTGGCTTTAACATATATAAAGAAAATCGGGATCAAGTTTTTGGCGCCGTTCCCAGGGAAAATCATAACAAAAATTACAAAATTTTTAAAGAGATTTTTAGAAAGCAAAATTTCTATTTTTATAAAGCCTTATTTAAACTTTTTAGATTTATTGTAGGAATATTGTAGTGTTGTTTTTATATAAATTTGTTGTTTGTGTGCTTTTCTTTTATCTATTTCGTAGTAATGTATGCATAGTCCAGGTTCCACAAGACTTGTGCCCTAGAATTTTGAATTAAAGAGAAATATTAGAAAAATAAAAAAATTACAAAAAAAATAAAAAATTTCAAAAAATGACAAACTAAAATAATCAAAATGCTGAAATTCCTCAAGAGTATAGAACTTTAAGAGATTTTGCAAACCATATGGTGGATGAACTTCATTGTAGTATTTAAAAACTCATTGTACTGGCTAATTCATTTGAACTTAAACCCACTATTATCCAAATGGTATCAAATAGTCAGTTTAGGGGAGCACCTACTGAAGATCCAAATCTACATCTTGCCAATTTTCTAGAATTGTGTGCTACATTTAAATATGATGGTGCATCAGATGACATTATAAGACTTAGACTTTTTCCTTTCTCATTGAGGGATAAGGCTAAGATATGACTACATTTGTTAGCATCTGGATCTATCAGAATTTGGGGTGATTTTGTGGTGAAATTCCTTACTAAATTTTTTCCAATATAAAAAATAGCAAAGCTTAGAAATGATATTACATCTTTTTGTCAGTTTGAAGGAGAATCTATTTATGAAGCATGGGAAAAATTTAAAGAACTATTGAGAAAGTGTCAATACCATGCTATACCATATTGGTTAATAATTTAAACATTTTACAATGGATTAGCCATATCTCTTAGATATATTATCGATGCCGCTGCTGGTGGTTCATTAATGTCAAAGCCATTTCATGATGCTTATGCTTTAATTAAAGTGATGTATACTAAAGGTTTTTAATGGCCTTTTGAAAGGGTAAATCCTAAAAAGTAGCTAATATTCATGAATCAGATGCTTTTACCTTATTAGCAAATCAAGTTGCTGCAATTTCAAGAAAGTTAGACCAGTTTAGAATGAATTTTTCTGAACCAATTACAATGATTGAAGATAATTCATTAGACTAAATGGTATATTTTCAAGCATCATTAGGAACTTTGAATGTCATAAAAAACAACCAGAGCAATCCATATCAAACTATTATAACCCATGTTGAAAGAACCATCCCAACTTTAACTAGAATGATAGTTTGGGTGGTAATAGTCAACAATGGGGGAACAACCAAGTAAACCCAATGGAAAACAAGAACAACCAATGGAATAGTAGTTATAGACCCACTTATCATCCAGGTTTTAACTGTAATCCACAATTTAAGGAGAAGAAGTTTTCGATAGAAGAAGTGGTGTTACAAATGGGAAATAAGTTACAAAGTGAAGGAGCTACAATTATAAATATTGAGAATAAATTGGGGAAAAGACCAAATTCAATAAGTAATAGATCTTAAGGAACACCCTAGTAATACTGAAGTAATTCTAAAAGTCCAGAATAAAGAGCAAGTAAAGGTCGTTCAACTTAGAAGCATAAAATAATTGGAAGGTAGAGTTCAAAAAGAGATTGAGGTAGAGAGAAAAGAAAAAGAAGATGCTGAAGAGCACACTCTAAAAGGTTTAGAGAGACCTCTTCTCCACTTAAAGTTGGCTTGAAAAAACAACAACCTTCATTTCCTCATATGCTCCGTATTGACCTTACTTTTGGTTGAGGTATAGTCTTTCTCTTTAGTAGCCTAGGGTCTAGCCATAGGACTTTCCTATTGACTATTCTTAGTGAACTAGAAAAGGCACCCTCAACATTAGAAATTCTAAAGTCTTCTTTACTCAAGTTTCACATATTGGTCATAACCTCTAGCACTTAGTAGGCGGGGTCATTATGGGGGAGCCCAAGAAGAGTTCCTATAGGGCTATTTGACCTTAGGGTTGACCCTGGGTGTTGGTCTAGAGCTAAGGAACTCACTTCACTCACAATCACTCACTACCCTAAACCCAGAATTTCTTGACTTTGGTCCCTTGAGCCTTTGAGAAACTCATGTAGATGGTCCTCTAAACATATTAGCCCTATGCTAGGGTTTAGCTAAGACCAGTACATAGAGGACCCAAATGGGGTTTCCATTGGTCCATGGCTTACTTTTGGTGGTTAATTCCCAAATTTTACCCAATATACTGAGTCTGGCCTTTTGCCCCTAAACTCTCTCAAATTACCTAAGTACCATTGAAACTCTAAATTTGGTCAAAATTCCCAAATTTATCCAAAATACCCAAAATTGCTCAAAAAATCATTTCAAACCTTTTGAAAACATCCAAATTATCTAAATCACCATAAAATTTCCAATTACCAAAATGCCCCTCATGGGCCGAAAATTTCAAAAATTCTAAAAAATCCCAAATATTCTCAAAATATTCAAAATATTGTCAATTTGACCATCTTTGATTAAGACCCCCAAATTTTCCTTTAAATGCCCAAATTTCTCCAAATTCAACTCAAATGCTCATTAATTTGATCCCAATCTCTCCAAATTTCAATCCCAAACTCAAATTCACCTTCAATGTAACCAAAATAAACCAAATCCAAGCTTAATTGGCCTATGCTTTGAGCCCAATTCTGCTTTAGATCAAAGCCCCAATTTTGGCCACATAACCTAATCTCATCAAATTGAATGCCTTAACCTACAAATTGGCACCCAATTTATGTTGAAAAGTCTTCATGAGGTTCCTATTGACAATTTTCAACCATCAATTTGGACTTAGCCCAATGTTAGCTCAATCTAGACCCAAGTCTAGCCCAATATGCCCAAATTGACCAAATGTCTAATATCCTTCAAATTGACCCTACCCTCCAATTGAACTCAAAACCCTTTCATCCTTAACCAAAATTATTCCTTACAATCACTTACACAAAATGCAACATTTATTTGGACAAGTTGACATTGATAACCTAGCCCAAACCCAATTTTTGGTCATTTGCACCCACTTGGACCCATTCACTAAATGTAGCCTAATTACCCCAAAGCCATTAAATTAATGACTTCACAGCCATTAGTTGGACCCTAAGACTGAGCCAAAACTCACCTAACCCAAGCTAAGTGAGCCATGGACCAATGGTCCCCTAAATTAAGGGATATGTTTTCCAAATATGCTTAGGCTTAAGATCTTTTTGCCAAAACTAAACCTTAGCCTATTTATTTGCTGTGACATATTCGCTGAGCTTCTAGCTACCTCCCTCTGCCATGGTAGGTATGCCTAGTTGCTGGAGAAGTGAAAATTGAGGACCAAATCCTCTTGAACGTCACTCATATCAAACCAAGACGCCACCTCCCCCAAATGAGATGGTAGAGCCTCCCTGCCCTCCACCTAAGCACCATTTTTCACCCCTCAATTGGCCATGACAGCCACCCCTTAAACATTTTTATAAAAGTTTCCCCCCATGGCCATGAGAGGGGTGCTAAAATTTTCTCAGAGAGAGCCTCTCAAATCACTTAAAGAGCTTCTTTGAGACCTCTTCAATACAATCCAACCATTCTCCCCCACTGATTCCCATTTTGGAAGCCTAATTTTAACCTTAAACTTCTGCCAAAAGCCAGGACAGAGCTCATTACACCTCCACAGTCCACCAAAATTCAATTACATGTGCCCACACCTTCACAACTCTGAGAGAATACAAAGCCCCATCAAATTACCCTCTGAAATAGCCCCTAACATAGCTCTACACAAACACCTGAAATTGAGCTTAGTCAAATTCATACCTAGACCCTACACCATAGTAAGAGGCTCAATCCCTGGCCTCCTTGGGTCCAACGAATGTGTCAAGCACCTCTGATCAAAGCTTCCCTTCTCATAGCCAAGGTATTGAACTTCTTCTCCTCGTGAGTTTTTTTTTGTTTCTCCATTTTCTTGGGCTTAATTTTATGACATATTAACTGTATGGATATGTTCCTCTAGTCTAGACGAGCATTTTAAAAAAAACATTCACTCAATTTGGTTGAGAAATGAGGGAAATAATAAGCTTGGAAGATGGATGATTCTCGGGCTAGGCTATCGGGGATGATGAAAGAGAGTTGTTCGATCAAGTGTGTATTTTGATGGACGGTCAAGTTGAAGCTGGACAGCACTTCAGGACATAAACTGCGGGCCGATTCAACACTGAAGTTGATGGTGGCGTCAAACAGGAGCACGTCGTGTGGAGTTTTGGAGCTTCCTAGAATGATGTGGCGCTTCGCATTTAAATAGATAAATAGGGAATTAAAAAATTCAAAAAATGACCCTTAACTTTAGAAGTTCATATCTTGGTGTAGAAAAATCACAAAAATAAAATAAAAATACCCACTTACTCAGTGAACAGAGGAGAACAATGTGGATTAAATTTTTTTTGTAAATTTTAAGCATATTTGATTTTTAAACAATCAATTAGGGTTGGGAGTCTTTTGATTCTCCATGTATATAAGCATTTCACCATAGCTTGAATTTTTGTCATGTTGTAGCATCTGTCAAGGGGAATATTCCCTGATTTTTCCAAAGTCAAAGAAGACCTCTAGACAGAGATCCATATTTTTCAAGTTTATGCACATTATTTGCTTAAATTAATCATAATAATTAGCATGTTTATTAGAATAATCTAACAAAATTTTGAAAGGTTTATGATGATCAGAGAACCTTTAGGAAAATTTCTCATAAGCCAAGTCATTAAAAAAAACCTAATTTGCCTAATCCCTTAAACACTAAGGTAATTAATTTTAGAAAACACAAAAATCAAAATGACTTAATTTTTTATCTCCACTGTTGTTTAAGATCCATAGAACTCCTCATAAAAATTTCATAGCATTTTGAGTCCATTTGATGGCCTAAATTGATTTTTCAAGATAAATATCCTTTTTTGGCACTAAAATGATTTTTAATGATCAAAATATAACTAAAAAATTTATGAAAACTTGTATTTTGAATTCTCTATGATCATGGGAATTTTATAAAAATAAAATGGTATTTAAAATAAAATCTTCTTTTTTAAGCCTATTTTAAATATTTAAATAATTAAAAAATTCATAAAAATTACAAAAATAATAAAATTCATGAAAATGTTCTAAATTGTTTTCTAAGTAATTAGAAGCAATTATAATATTTTTCCTGATTTTCTAAATAAAGATATTTTATTTTGAAGCTTAAAATAATTTTTAAAGAATAAAAAATCGATTTCCACGAAATAATTTCAATAAATCAAAGAAAAACCAAAAAAATATATATAAAATTTTCTTTTATAGCTTCTCTGACCTTAAGGGGATTTTTCAAAAATACAAAACTTATTTTCTACCATTTAAAATATTTAATATTTAATAAGTACCCCATAACTTAAAATAATTATAATAATTCAAATAAAATTCAAACAATGATGAATTTTTTTCCAAATGGGTCCCTAGTCTAGATCTAATTCTAGTAAAAATTTCAAGTGATTAGGCTTTGACTTCGTCAAGTTAGAAAATTTGCTTTGAAACATACCATTTTTGCTCAAAAATAATTACATAAATTAAATTAAATTTTGAAAAGTCACATTTTCTCCTTTGGTGTTATAATTGATCCATGAATGAGGTATGATTAAAATTTCAAAGTCATTTGATTTGAATTTGTCAAATTATGAAGTGTTAGAGCCTTAGGGAAAAAAGTGTAATTTTAGAAATTTGGCCATAATTAACATTTAGACTTAATTCAAGAAGGGAAATGGGCAACATCTAATCTTAATCAGCTTATTTGGATGATTGAAATTAAAAAGAGATTAATTGGTAGAAACCAATCTTACTTTCCTTATTAAAAGGATAAATTAAAACATTTCTAAATTATTAAAATTTGGAGGTTTATTAAAATTAAATGAACCTAGGACTTAGGGGTATTACTTTTGAAGTCAATAATTAATCAATTTAATACTCCTATTTTACTTTCAAATGAAATTCAAATAATGAATCATCATCACCTAAAATTTAACCTTTTCAAAATTAATTAAGACACTCACCTAGGTCTTAAGGGCTTAATAGTGATCTAAGTTAAATCAAGACTGATTAAACGAGGATTAGGAAAGCAAACATTGCTAAAATTAACACTTTTTAGAACACCACAAGTCCAGTTAGGACCAAAATTTGGCTTAGTTTTCCAACAACACTAGCTTGCCACCTTTAAGGGTTTTCATTCACATAATCTTCAAAATTAAATTAGAAATGATAATTACCCTACTCTTAGGGATAATTAGTACATCAATGTTCAATGAGCATTATGACATTCATAGGATGAATTATTAAGCAATATAATAAGTTTAAATGAGCTCGAGGCTTTCACCTGGAGATAAGAGCGAAGCATGGACCTGCTTCTTCCTCCTAACCTGTTGGATACCTCAGAGGTCTACTAAACTTAATATGCTTTACTTAACAAAATCATACCTAATTAAACTCCTAGGACCCACCAACATATGACATAGGGTGAGGAAAACTTCCAAAACCTTAATTTTCTGCCTCTACATGAACTGCCCTCACATGCATTTTAAGTTTCAGGTGGTGGAACGAGAAGACTAGCTAGGTACAGTTTTTATAGTTTACAGTGCTATCTTTCTTGTACTTTTTATACTTGTAAAACCTACATGCTAAAAAACAATGTCACCCTACATAAAAATTAAAACTATCAGGATAGCCACAAAACCAAAAGTAAAACTAAAGTTAAAATCAACCAAGATAAAATTCACCCCACAACATTCAAAATATAAATCAACTTAAAATTTAATCACAAACATCACAAAGACCACAATTTTAACTAAATTAAGACATCTCTATCAGATGATCAGGAACCCCTTGGAGGACGTAACCTACGGTTGCTAACGAGGCTTCCCACGATCTAAATAAAATTATGGAACTCATTAAGTTTAGTTTAGTAAATTCATTTAGACTAAGTGAATCCAATGGAAAATGTGCCAGAATGAGGGAACCGTACGATCCTAACCAGTGTCACTCTAATCAACTTTAATATTCCCCTAAAAAGATTTAAAGAACTATAACCATAGGGCCACCTGATTTGACATCATAACTTGACATCCCATAAAACTCAAACTTGTCACGGCAAAGAGCTTGGAGCTAGCATGGTGGGCAACACAACCATCTTCAACAGCAAAACATGACTTCACCAGCAAAACCAATTCATTCCTTAAAATTAAACAACCAAGCCATAGGATTTTGAGGTTGTCTGCTTATGCAACCTAAATCCTCACCTCATCTTTAGGCCTATGTACATCTCTGCTGTATAATAAAAGCCCTAACTTGTCTTACGATTTCAAGGTTGTTGTTCGTCACAACCTATATCCTTGCATCTTTCAGGCTATTTGTGTGATCGTTCTACACAAATGTAAGCCCTAAAGTAGTAAAATTGGCAGGATGAAACACTTAAATTTTTCTCCTCAAAACTGAAGCCAAACAATAGGATAGACTGGGAAGGTGCTGAGGTTCTCCTTCAAATCTTTTGCATCCTCTAGTTCTTTCTCCTTTAGATTCCAAAAATAAAATGCTCCAAATTGAGTCAATCTCATTTCACTCCTCTTTATCTAATTTTATTGAAAAGTCCTATCCTTTGAACTCCTTGAAGATAATATTTCTTGATTTTTATCGAGAGTTTTCTTAGGTGACTTCAGTCATTTAAGATGCAATTAACTATAAAGGCTTACCCTTATAGGAAGCTTTTCTCAAACCCATATTAATATAAATTCTATTTAATTCTTCATATTAAATAGGGGAAATTTTTGGCTAATAAAATGGTTTCATAGAACAAATGGATGTCATATATTTTTTAGTTCGTTTGGTCGAGCCCCATTCTCAATTTCTGTGTTTATCCTTCAGGATAGATACAAGATTTGAGGTATAACACTCTTTCATTTAAACTATAAAGATATGGGGTTAGTTTGATTTCATAATTTTTTAAAAAACTTAAACATCCTTCTGAAGTGGGCGACAGGATTTCAGTTCTGGTGACCGACAGCTTCTTACGGGCAACTCCAACCAAAATAGTGTCGACACTCCATCAACAAAATTTGGATAAACAATTATCAAGATTTTTGGATATTTTTAAGAAGCTTACAATTAATATTCCATTTGCTGAAGATATAGACCAAATGCCAAGCTATGTGAAGTTTATGAAGGATATTCTTAATAGGAAAAGAAAGTTTGAAGATAATATGACTGTTGCACTAGTGAGGAGTGCAACGCCATAATTAAAAAAAAACTTCCTTAAAATTTTAAAGATACTGGTAGCTTCACATATCCATGTGTGATAAGAGACATATTTTATGGGAAAGCTTTATGTGATTTAGGTGCAAGCATTAGCCTTATGTCATTATCAATATTTAAAAGATTCGGATTAGGAGAAATATCCCCTATTACTGTAAGTCTACAGTTAGCATATCATTTAATAACATATCTTAAAGGAGTTACAGAAGACTTTTTAGTGAATTGGATCAATTTATCTTTTCTATTGATTTCATTTGCTTGATATAGAAGAAGATAAGGAGATACCTATCATTTTGGGGAGACCTTTCCTATCTACAAGAAGAACAATGATAGATGTGCAAAAAGAGGAATTAACTATGCGCGTCAATGATCATACAATGACATTTAATATTTCCAAATCAATGAAATACCCTGCAAAAGGTAAAGATGATGAATGTCATTGATTGGATTTAATAAGATATCTATGTGAATGTCATTTTAAATTAACTTATTATGAGAAATCTGAAATGAAAGAGTTGTAGCATGAGAAAGATAAGGAATTATATCAATTTGAAGATTTTTACTAAGAAGATTCAAATTATGTTATTGAAAGTTTTGAAGTTTTGGACATGACAGAAAAAGATACATGTTTTTGTCCATCAACTGAAAAACCTCTTGAGCTTGAGTTGAAGTTACTTCCTAAACATTTGAAGTATGCATTTTTAGCCGATTCTTCAACATTACCTATTATAATTTCCTCAAAATTAACTATAAAAGAAGAAATGAGTTTGATGAAAACTTTGAAGAGTTACAAGAACGCCTTTAGATGGACAATTTTTGATATAAAAGGAATCATTCCTTCAATTTGTATGCATAGTATTCATATGGAAGAAAACTACTAACTTAGGTTAGATCCTTAAAGGACATGGAATCTTGTTATGAAAGAACTTATAAAAAAAGATATTTTAATGTGGTTAGATGCTGGAATTATCTACCCTATTTCAGATAGTACATGAGTTAGTCCAATTCACTATGTTCCAAGGAAAGGAGGAGTGACTGTGACTATGAATGAACATAATGTGTTAATACCAGCAAGTTAAGTCAAAATGTGGCAAATATGCATTGATTATCAAAAAATAAATCTCACAACTAGGAAAGATTATTTTCCAGTACCCTTTCTAGATCAAATATTAGATAGACTAGCTGGGCATAAATACTTTTACTTTTTAGATGGATATAGTGGTTATCACCAAATACAAATAGCTCATGAGGATTAAAAGAAAATAACTTTTACCAGTCCATATGATACACTTGCTTTTAGAAGAATGTCTTTGGTTTATGTAATGTCCCCGTTACATTTCAAAGATGTATTATTGTTATTTTCTGTGATTTAATTGAAAAAGGAATTGAAGTTTTTATGGTTGATTTTTAGTGTTTGGAACTTCATTTGAATCATGTTTAAAACATTTATCAAAAGTTCTTAAGAGCTGTGAAGAAAAAAATTTAGTCCTTAAATTGAAAAAATGCCAATTTATGGTAGGAGGAGAAATTTTTTTAGGACATTAGGTTTCAGAAAATGGTATGAAGTAGACCCTACAAAAATTAAAATGACTGCTAATTTACCTGCCCAACAAGTGTGAGGGAAATTAGAAGTTTTTAGGACATGCTGGATTCTACAGGCAGTATATTAAAGATTTTTCAAAAAATTGCTTAGCCTCTATGCCATTTGCTTGAAAAAGATGTAATTTTTAATTTTGATAAGTAGTGCCTAAAAGCATTTAACTTATTAAAAGAGAAATTATTCACTACACCAATTATTGTTTCACCAGATTGGGAAAAAAACTTTTGAACTAATTTGTGATGCAAGTGATTATGCTATATAGCTATTTTAGGACAAAAACATGATAAGATTTTTAAAGTTATCTATTATGCTAGTAGAACTCTTAATGAAGCTCAATGAAATAGAATATATAATTCCAGTATCTAACCATTTTAAGATTTATTCTTTAACAACTTCTTTCATTATTGGGTTTAATCTCCTCTGACGATCATCTTTAGGTTTCTTTTGTTCATCTAATAGAATTCTGTACATACAAATTGAAGGACTGTTTCTTTTAATATCTACTAAAGTCCATCCAAAGGCCTTTTTATATCTTTTCAACATTTCTACTAACTTTTTTTATTGAATTTTAGTTAAATTAGAAGATATAATAACAGATAATGTAGATGAATCTCCTAAAAACACATATCTTAAATGGGCAGGTAATACTTTCAGTTTAAGTTTAGGTGGTTTAGCACTTGAAGGAATAAGATTTTCATTATCATTTTCCAAAATGTCTCAAGTTTCAAAATTTTCCTGAACATAATCAAATCTATTCTTTTATATCATTCTCATTCTCAAAATAATCTTCTTGCCTTAATTTTTTTTCAAACATTCCTTCAAATGACTCATTTCTTAGATAATCAGTAACCTCCATTCTAAAACATTCATTATCATTTTCTATCACAGGAAATTTCATAACTTTTGTTATATTAAGCGTTACTTCTTCATCATTGACTCTCATTATTAATTCTTCATTTTGTACATCTATTACAGATCTCCCTATTGCAAAATTGGTCTCCTAAAAATAATAGGAATCTCTTTATCTTCCTCCATATCTAATACAATAAAGTCAACAGGAAAAATAAATTTATCCACTTTCACTAATACATCAGCTATAACTCCTTTAGGATAAGTTATTGAAAGAACAACTAACCGAAGAGTTACAGTAGTAGCGGATATCTCTCCTAATTCTAAATGCTTAAAAATTGATTGAGGCATTTGGTTAATACTAGCTCCTAGATCACATAAGGCTTTTCTAAAACAATTTTACAGATAACACAAGGTATACTAAAACTTCGAGAATCTTTTAACATTTCAGGAAGCTTTTTTTGAATAATAGCACTCTAGTCTTGACTAAGTACAATGTTCTTGTGATCTACAAAATTTCTTTTCTTGTTTAGTATATCCTTAATAAATTTCACATAATTTGGCATTTGTTCCAAAGCTTCAATGAAAGGAATATTTATCATTAATTTTTTAGGAATTTCCACAACTTTGTAAATTGTTTATCTGTTTTATTCTGTTTCAATCATCGAGGAAATGGAGGTAGCATTTTTTCTAAATGAATTGGTATTGTTTTATTTTCATCATTGTTGCTGTCAATTTCTACCTTCTCCTCCTCAACTTTAGTTTCTCTTTGGATTCTTGTTTCCACTTCTTTTGCACTTCATAATTGAATATTTTTAATTTGCTCCTTTTTCTGATCATTTGGATTAACTTCAACAGTACTTGGAAGAATTTCCGAAGGTCTATTACTAAGTGCAATTGCAATATGTCCTAATTGATTTTCAATATTCCTATTTGCAACCCATTGATTTTGTATTTGATTTTCCATGTTTAACATTACTTATTCCATGGTCAACTTCTTCTCCTTAACTTGTGAGTTATTGGTAAATCCAGGAGGAAAATAAGATTTATAGTTAGGATTCCCTTGGTTATTTGAATTTCCTAAGGGGATTATTGAATTGTTATAATTAATCCAACTAAAATTAGGCTGATTTTTTCATCTAGGATTATAATAATTAGAATAGGGAGTATTATTTTGATTATTTAAAGCATTCAAAGTTTCATAAGATGATTGATTATCACTTATCTTTCTTAGTGAATTTTCCTCTAACATTGGTGGTATTTGAGAATAGTTCAATCCAATTTGATCAATCTTTTTTTTATAGCAACAATTTGAGATGCTAAAATCGACATCACATCAAAATCATGAATACTAGCTACTCTCTTTGGATATACCCGTTCGGAGGGTCATTGAAAAATGTTAGTAGTCATTTCCTCTATTAAAGAATATGCTTCATCAAAAGGTTTTGATATTAATGATCCACTTGCAGTAGCATCTACAATATATCTAAGAGATCCTACTAATCCATCTAAAATGTTTGAATTATTAACTAATCTAGTAAAACATGATGTCGAAATCTCTTAAGGAGATCTTTAAATCTTTCTCAGGCTTTATATATTGATTCCCCTTTGAACTGACAAAAAAATGTAATATCATTTCTGATCATTTGGAATCCCAGATGAACTGCAAAAAAATGTAATAGCAGTTTTTTAGGGTGGAAATTATTTAGCCAAATTTTCTTGTGATAATTCTCCCTAAGTTCTAATAGATCCTGGCGCTAATGAATTTAACCAAGCTTTAGCTTTATCCCTTAATGAAAAAGGAAAAAGTCTGAGCTAGACAACATCATTAGATACTCCATATTTAAAGTAGCACATATTTCAAGAAAATTAGCAAGATGTTATTTAGGATCTTCAGTAGGTGTTCCTCCAAACTGATTATTTTACACCATTTGGATAATAGTAGGTTTAAGCTCAAATGAATTAGCAACAACATCAGACTTTTGGATAGTCAAGTGAAGTTCATCTGCTGTAAAATTAACATAATCACTTAAAGGTCTTTATCGATTTTCATTTATTGGATTATCTTAGCTATTTGCCATTTCATTTAAATGTCTAATTTCTTTTATTTATTTTTGAACTTTTCTAATAGTACATTCTATATCTGAATCGTAAGGTACTAAACTTTCAAATCCAATACTACGCATAAACAAATATAATAAGCAAAAAAATTAAAAATACTCTTAAATGATTTTTTAAAACTTTTTTTAATAATTTTTAATTTTCTTTAAAGATATAGATTTATCTCTAAATTTCATAATTTACAAAATCTATTTAATTTATCGTTATCTTTCCCGGCAACTGCGCCAAAAACTTGATCTCGAAAGTTATAGTTGTGTAAAATTAATAAAGTTGACTCCGCTTTGCAGCGACGCCAAAAATTTGGTTCGTTATTTATGAATAGGAAATTAAAGCAATTTATGTTTGGATTCTATGCAAGTATATGTATCATTTTCAAAAAATACATGACTTTTTGTTTAAACCCTAAATATTGATCCCACGGAAAAGGTTTAAATTCGAGATGGTAATTTAGATTAGGAATTTCACAATAATAAAGAAAGTCTACTATACTAATTTCAAATATTTAAGGTGTTATCAGAACTAAATTATTAACTACTAGTAAGACTGTAAAGTAAAGTTAAACAATAACTACAAAATTATGTTTTTGTGATTAAGTTATCAAATATGAGAAAGAATCTTTCCCACTACAATGAGTTTTTTGCTAAATTAGAGAGATAAATAATTTTAAGTTGTATTGTGTCAGATATGAACAATTTTAATTCTCTACTTTTAGTAAAGTTTTATTGAGAATCGTTGGCTAATCTTAGGTTTAGTCTCTAAATCCTTGGTTAGGCTGTGAGGATACTGGCTCTCACTCCAGAGCTCCCACTTTCCTTCCCTTGAAGGCTAACTCTTGCTTTAGCTCTTAAACACTCAGACCAAATTAAGGAATTTAGTCTATCACCTTAAAATCTTCAATTCTTCGCCCAATAATATATATTTCCCTATTTATTTACACCCAATTCCATGAATTAAACACTCCTTCATAGAATTGAATATGATTCTCACTTTGTTGTAGAACTTATACTTCATTTCCCGGATCATATGTTTCACAATAGATTTTAACATTTTAATTGGCCACATCGAAAAGTAAATTAAGAATAAAGTGGAAAAATCATCACAATTTATTTTAAATTTTTAAATTGGCATATTCAAATTAACTCTTCCATTCACCATATCTCAGAGTAGGGAGAAAATCAAGGTACCTCCAACAAAATACAAATTTCATAAATAAAAGAAAGTTTACACAATAATAATAAACAAACATAGCTTATTTGTAACTTTTTCTCAAAGCAAATCCCTTGTAGCCTCTCTTGGACACTTTCTCTCTTTACAAAACTCTTGATTTTCTCTTTAAAGATGCTTGGAAGAAGAAATCTCTCACTTCTGTCCCTGTCTTAACAACTCTTAGGAGAAAATCAAACTTAGACTCACCACACTAAAAAATACAACACTCAAGTAAACTCAATTACACTCTAGCCCCTTCTAACTACAACTTGTTTTAGCATTTTTTGCTTAGAATAAAGCATAATGTCGGTTCTCTAAGAGGTGCCTCCAATACCTCTTAAAAAAGCGTCCAAATTCATCAAATCTTCTAGAATTTTGCCCAACACAGACCTTGGCACCGTTTGCACCTGTTGTCTGAATTTAATTTTGTACTCTCGGTCAAATGGCACTGTCAGCGCCCCTGCTGTTCTGGACTCCTGTTTCATGCTGGCACCGTCGGTGTCTTTGTTAGTGTCGTCGGCGCTGAGTTTTTCGTCTGAAACGCCATTGTGACTCCCAATTCCATCCTTTTTGCCACTTTTTTGCTTCAAGTCCTAAAAATCATCAACTTGTAATAAAACATAAAAATTATGTTCCTTTAAAGCACAATATCTCCAAAAATAAGTATAAAATATACGTCTAAAAATGCATATATTTTTGTTGCATCAGCATACTGACCATTTGACTTTTAAATCTTTAATGCAAAAGAAGGATGTGAAAGTAAAATTAATTTGATGGGTACTTGTAATGCAAAAGTTTGATTTATAGTAGTCAATAAGAAAGAGACTGATAATCAAATTGCTAATCCTTTATTTAGGTTGGAACAGGAAGAAACACTTGATTTAGAAAAAGAAATTAATGAAACTTTTTCTGATGAACAACTTTATGGAATAAAAGGATGGGAAATACCGTGGTATGATGCTATTGTCAGTTATATAGTTAGTGGTATTTCACCATATGGATTGACAAAACAACAGGAAAAGAAATTCATTCATGTTGAAAAATCTTAATTTTAGGATGACCCATATTTGTACAAATAATGCAAAGATTTAGTAATGAGACGATGAGTGCCTTATAATGAAATTCGGAAAATTATCCAAAAATGTCAAGATTCTGAATTTGGGAATAATAGAACTGTTCATCAAATTTTACAATCTAAATTTTATTGTATACACTTTTTAGAGATGTTAATAAATACATAAAAACATGTGATCAGTGTTAGAGTGTAGGTAAAATTTCAAAAATAAATGAAATGCCTCTAAATTTTAGTTTCAAAATTGAAATTTTTTATGCATGGGGATTGGATTTTGTGGTACTATTTATACCTTCATTTGAAAATGTGTATATATTGATTATTGTGGATTATGTTTAAAAATGGATTGAAGCAATCACTTCACTTCAATGTGATGCTCAGAGTGTATCAAAAATTTTAATCAAAAATATTTTTAGAAAATATGTTATGCCGAGAATAATCATTATCGTTGGAGGATCACATTTCAAGAATGCAACAATTCCAAGGTTGGTGGAAAAAAATAATATTCTGCATAAAATTGTAGCTACTTATTATTCCCACACTAGTGGTTTAGCAGAAGTATCTAATCTTGAAATTAAAAAAATTTTGGAAAAAATGTCAATCTTAATAAAATGGCTTGGTCTACTAGATTATATACTACATTATGGGCTTTTATGACAGCTTATAAGACACCTATAGGAATGTCCCCACATAGATTAATTTTTTAGAATAATTTTCACTTACCAGTAGAAATAGAACATAAAGCCTATTGGGCAGTTAAGGAGTTCAATTTAAATTTGAAAGACGCTGATGAGAAAAGATTATTGTAATTAAATGAGTTTGAAGAAATTAGAAATGAATCTTATGATAAAACTAGGATTTATAAAGAAAGATTGAAAGAATGGCATGATCGAAAGAAAATAAAGAAACTGTAATGTTGGGTCACCCAAAAAAATGACTGGGAATATCAGGCTAACGACAATAAACCAAGTTCTTTGTGGGAGGCAACCCATATCCATCGTTATTTATTTTGCTTTTATGTTTTTGTTCTACATAATATATATATATATATATACACACACACACACACACACACACACACACACACACACACACACACACACACACACACATATTTATGAATTACGTATATTTGAGAAACTTGAAATTTAGAACAAATTAAAAAAAACATCTTTGTTTACCCAATTTTATGGAAGAATTGAGAATCTATTGGACTCAAATCGAACTAGAAAAAAATTAGGAACTAGCGCTTGAAGTGTTAAATTGGCGCCTGAAGCGTCAATTTTCAGAGAGCTGGCAGTTGATGTGCCGCAGCGAAGAAAATGACTTAAAACATTTCAAAAGGCATCTTTGGTTGGTTCGTCTCCTTATAACTCCAAAAAACTCATTCAAAAGCATATTTTAGGGGAGGAAATGAGGGAAGAGTCACTACCTTTTAGAAAATGAAATATGGAAAAATTAGCAATTGGCCCTTGAGGCTCCAGATTGACGCCTGAAGTGCCAAATTCTCAAGTAAAACACAATTTTTACTGTTCGGGTCTTCTCCTACTTCTAAACCATGAATTAAGGCTTCACCTTGTGTGCATTTGAGAAGATTTCAAAGGCCAAAAATCTTAAAATTCATCTTCTCTTGGTAAGAGCTTCATTTTAACATAGATTTTTTTTTTTTATTTTCACCATGGATTTTTCTACATTATCATAGATCCAAATTTTGAAATTTTTTATGTAAAAACTTGAAAAAAACCCAGGGTGAATAGTTTCTTACCAAATAATCTTTGGAACTAGATTTTTTATTTTGTAATTTATTTGAAATTTACTTTGATTTTCGTAAAAATTCCAATGGCTCCACGAATAAAAAGATGAAAGCCTACAAGAGGTTTTGACGCAAGGAGATTCAACAATTACAAGTCCCAACATACTTACAATACTCAAATGGAATCAAGAAAATTAATCTAGGAACGAGCATTTGCTAACCCAGGTGGTGAGATCAAGAGGTTGATTGTCGCTAAAAATTGGGAGAGGTTTTGCTACTTCACTGCAGTAGCTATTGTGCCTATGATTCTAGAGTTTTATGCCAACTTACGATTCACCACTAATGATCACATCCTTGTGAGAGGTAAGCAAGTTGAGTTTTTAAGAAATAGTATCAATGTTTTTTCTTGTGGATTGAGGAACGCATTTCATTATGAATATGCTACATTTGTGATGACCCGTTCATCACTGAATGAAGTAATTGCCTTTTTTACTGAAGAAAAAGGAGAATGGAAAATTAAAAATAATAAGAAAGTTAACTTCTCTGCCTCCATTATGACTATTCAGTCAAAGGTATGACATTACTTTATCTCTACTAAATTAATGCCAACAAATCATCTGAGTGAAGTAACGATGGATAGAGTTGTACCAAACTTCTACATTCAAAAGATGAAGGCAATAGATGTTGGTGCTCTTTTGGTTCATCATGCTCAAAGTATATCTAATAATACTACAGTTAGTGGTTTGGGTTACCTTGCTCTGATTTTCACTTTATGTGAGCAATCAAAAGTGGAGTCCTATAGAAATGAGGAAAATTTGTAGCCACAAAAACCTATTGGGAAGAATATGGTTCAAAGGTTTGAATCATTTGTTGAGTCCAAGAGTGGAGGTAGTGATAGAACCTCAACATCAGCTGCAAGGTCATCTATATCTCGCACTGCTTCACTTGAAAATATTATGGACTAGAATACGATTAGGAAATGAATATTGTGAATATGCAAAGTAGAATTGAAGGAATTGAAGCAAGAAATGCTTATGATGATGAATATAAGCAGAAAAGAGTTCAACATGATAAAGTTTATGAGGAAGCTATGGTTAGATATCTTAGAGGTGAGTACAATGTGGAATTCCCAACCATCCCCAGCTTCACTCCTTATACTCCAAATCATGATGATGATGATGATGATGATGATGAAGATGATGATGGTGAGGAAGGAGATTAAGATTGATATTTTTAGGAATTTAGTTTGTTTGTTTGATTGTTTTTTTTTTTGATATTTTAATTATTTGAAGTTTTTTTATTTGAAATTGTTGTAGTAAAAATTTCATTTTAATGCTGAACTATGGACCTAAATTAAAATAGTAACTGTAGATTTTTACTTTTTCTTCATTTTTAGTACTTTCAATTTCTTAACTATTTAAGTTTTTAATTCATAGCAAATCCTTTAAAATATATTATGTTTCATTTATAGCTTTAAATCCTGTATAAAACTTTTAAAGTTAGTACCCGGAGTATACCAGTTCTAGTTTGATACTAAAAAATCCTCTACATGTTAGTTTTTTTAATGCATTTACTATTTTATTTCACCTACGAAATTTTGTACTAAACATTTTAATTACTTAAAAATTTAAGTTTGGGGGAAAGAAAATTTTCTTTTTAAAAAAAGAAGTAAACTAATTTTTATTTGTCCTCAATTAACAATATTTAAAGAAAAATTTAACATGACCTTAGATATTAAGATTTAACTTTAAATGACAATATTTATGTTCGTAAATATTATGGTAAATTTAGGTAAAAGTTTTTAATAATAGAAGTCAATTTTAAAGTTAATGATATTTGATATGAAAGGATATGACTATTTAAAGTAAAGGAAATTGTATTTTTGAAGTATTAAGAATTTTAGAGTTTCATGTAAGAAAAAAAGAATGAAACTTTATGAAAAATAATGAAACGAATATANAATTGTATTTTTGAAGTATTAAAAATTTTAGAGTTTCATGTAAGAAGAAAAGAATGAAACTTTATGAAAAATAATGAAACTAATATAAATTTATAAAGTGAAGAAAAGTAAAGAGTTTTAAATTTAATAAGTGGATAGTGAAGTTTAAAACTAATAAATGTTATCCAGATATAGTAATCCTCACTGAAAAATGAAACAAAATATTGAAAAGATCCTAAGAAAAAAGAAAAAAAAATGTGTGAGGAGACACTTGAGGAGATGCCTAATAAAAAATTGGCTTCACTTGAATCAACTTAAGGAAAAGACTCTATTACTTTTTCTAAACTTAGGTTGGAGTATTAGCACCATTACTAGTAAAGTTTTCATGAAGTTCTTTTTCATATGAATATTCTAAGTTTTTTTGATATGACGAATTACAATTCTTTTTGAAATGAATATAGACTTAGAAATCTTAGATTTGATTACTAAGTACTCTTAGACTTAGAATTTGAATCTTAGTTATTAAAAGTTTTTCTTAAATTTTACTTTTTTATTTATGAAACTAAAGTATAGAAGTTTATAAGTTAATCTCTATCCTAGGTCATATGCTTTTATGTAGTAAAAGTGTCACTTGAGAACAAGTAACATTTAAGTTTGGGGGATTTTGATACACCAAAATAATGTGTTGTTTTAAGTATACAATTTATACTTATTTTTTGTTTTATTGCACTTTAAAAAGGGTATTTTAATGTATTTATTGCAGATCTATCAATTTTAGGCATTTGGAGCAAAATTAGCAAAAAAGGATGAAATTTGGAGCCAAAATAATAAATTTTGAGATTATGGTGTCTGAAGCGCCATTTTATAGAGGACTACACCTGAAGCACCAAAATTGGTGCCTGAAGCACCAGAATTGGCGCCTGAAGCACAATTTTATGGAGAGTCAGTGTCTAAAGCATCAGATTTGGTGCCTGAAGCTCCAAAACCCAGAATAGTGTGGTTATAAGCGAGTTGGTGCCTGAACAAATAGAACGAGTGCCAGAGATAACTTTTTGAGAACTAAGGTAGTTCGGGATGAATTTAGCACAAATTTTGAAGGGGTCACTGGTTTAAAATGCCACGTAAAGTGATTCAATGCATCTAGACACTTTGGAAGGGTTTTTTATGAAGGGATATGTCTCATGGATAAATAGACATGTCTTTTTGAATTCAATAAAGTTGACTTTTGGATAGAAATTTTGAGGGAATTTTGAATTCTTTTTGGAGGGAGGCAGCCTTTAATAAAAGAAAGGGAAGTCTAGGGGATAAAGGGAGGATGAAGAAAGGCATGAGGGAGAGTGTTGGAATAAGAGAAAGAGAGAGAGTGAGAAAGTCAAGGGCTTGGCGATTTTCTTCAAGGATTGTAAGAGGAGAGGGAAGGTGAGAGATTTCTACTTCATTACTCTACTAAGAGAAAATTGAGAGTGCTTGTAAAGAGGGAAAGTACTCAAAGAACTTCTAGGGATTTGCTTGGGAATGTTTATGAGATTAGTTGTGTCTTTTACTTCTTTATTTTTGTAAACTTATTTTTATATATGAAATCATGTTTTGATGTATCTTTCAAATGAATTTTAAGTAGACTTCTTTATCCTTCCCCCTACTTTAAGATATGATTTTGTGAAGAATTGATTTTGTTTCACACGATTTTAAATGTCAAAAATTTGTCATGATTTGAACTTTGATCTTCATTTACTTTATGATATAGCCAATTGAATTATTAAAATGTGTTGACAAACATATGTTCCAAAAGGGCTATGATTTCTACAAAATTGAAAATCACATTTAATTTCATGGGAGAGGATTTCAACCATGGATTTAGGTGCAAATAAATAAAGAAATATACTTTGTTGGGTGTAGAATTTGAGATTTAAAGGTGACATTTAAAATCACCAATTTGGTCCAGTTGATTCGAAATTAATGCGAGATTCTTAGTCTTCAAGTGATGGAGTAGTGGAAGCTCTAGAGTGGCAGCTAGAATCCTCCCAGCCTAGCCATGGAATTAAAGACCAAACTCTCGATTAGTTATTGTTCTTTATGCACTTGAAAGAGGGTAAAGAATAGGATTGTTCTTATTTGGCACAAAACAATTTTACATTTTTTTTCAAATGATTTTAATTTCTTCACAATTCATATACTCATTATAAAAAGGCAGGAATCTTTATTAAAATTCAATTCTCCATCATAAAAAACTTGTGTAGTTTTTGTAAATTTACTTTTGAAAGTTTAACAATTAGTTTAATTAAATTAGTTCTTTTAACTGCATTTTATTTAGCATTTACTCTAATACTTAAGATTCAAATTTTTTTACTTCTACTTTGTAGTTTAAATTGTGATTTACATTATAATTATATGAATTTATCTATAAGCATTTCTAACTTCCCCGTGGGATAGATAACTAAGACTCCATTAGAGCCCTTTATTACTTGAGTGATACATATACTTGCATTAATATTAGGGATTTGACAGTTTAAAGGTTTTAAAAGATAAAATTATTTTCACTAAAGTTATTTTTCTTAGGATTTTCATTGCATATTTATTATTATTACCGTTATGTTTACTTTATAATATTGAAAAATATTTGAAATATAACATACACAAATATGACCTGCATCAATATTGTAGCCACTCAAGCCAATTACTAGTGCCATTGTGAAGTCTTATTCACATCATTCAATTTTTGGTTAGAGAGGTGGAGTTTCTAGCAGTTCAGGAGCCTCTACATCTCGAGCTTCCACTTCACGTGCTTCAACATCACAAGGTCAGACTTTTTCTCAGTCACAATTATTGGAGAGAATATTGGACAGCATCAACTATACCGCTAATAAAGTGTTGAATTTAGAAACTTTTACGAATCATATAGATGGATATATGATGAGACATAGCGAATATGATGAAAAATTCCACTCATCTATGGAAAACCTCATGAGAGGAGACCAGAGTGTAGTTTTCCCTCAATATCCAAAATATCCATCATACAAACCTACAGTTGTTTGGCATAGCAAGGAGAGTGATGTTAATGAGGAGGAGAATGATTAAACCAAGTTCCATAGTTTATTTTTATTTTTAATTTTTTTGTGAACTTTTTGTGATACAATTATACTGTACTGTTGTTTTGTTTTGAGTTGTACTTGTTGAGAGTGTTAGTTTTGTTTGTGTTTTATTTTATTAGAAACTACTGTGATATATTTATATTCTTATGTGTAGTTATTTTGTTTTTTTGGTAATAATTGTGTTAACTGCGTTGTTTAGTGTATTTAGTTAGTCTGTGTTGAACATAATCACGATGCTTAGGAAGGTTTAGAGTATTACAAACTTTTACTTAAGAACTTCATGTTTTAAATTTTCATTTTACTACAGGACATTTTCTTTATATTGCAGTTGTAAATGTTTGTTAGTGTGTTTGTTTGCTTTTAAGTTATCTTCCACTGCATATAAGTCTAATGATTCTCTATATGTTAAGCAATTTAAAATTGATTCAATTTAATTTTACTCCTATTTTTAATTTTTGTACTGGTATATTTAGCATGTAAAGATTCCTGCAAGCATGTAATGCTAAAATGCTTAATCTTATTAAAAATTTAAGTTTAGGGGGGGATGAAAAATTTTTCTAAGAACTTGAAATTTATTTGTTCTCAAATGTACTTCAAATAATTTTTATTTTGGTTTGAAGAAAAATGAATATGTATATGAAGTTATATTAGGGAAGTAAAATTTTGAATATAGAAATAAATAAAATTAATTAAAACTTATGGTAATGAAGAAAAACTTAAAGTTACCAATTTTTAGTATGGAAATGATAAATATTGTGTAATTATCTTTAGTAGGATAAGTTGTATTTTGGAAAAATGTAGAAGGATTAGACTTTTATTTTCCAAACTTAAATTCCTTTTATTGGAAGTAAATTTCAAAATAATTACTATATTTGTAAGTAAAGGAAATATATCAACATTTTGCTTTAGGAAAGAAAGAGTAGAATTAAAAATCATTAAAGATCTATCTAGATATAGTAATCCTTTCCTTAAAAGAAATTACATTTAAAATTAAAAAAAAACTTAAAAAAGGGAGGAGAAGCTTGAGGATTAGTGTCTAATCAAAAATTGGTTTCACATCTGATCATTTTGAAGTGTAAGACCTGAGAAACTCTTAGCTTAAGGATATAATATAGTATAATTATTCTTAATAAAAAATTTTAAGTGAAGAAGATAGAATGCCTAAACTCTATATTTTGAGAATTTATAAATATTTCTGAACTAGATAGAAACTCATATTTCCAAACTCTTTACATTAAAATTTTATAAAGTATAAGTTGGTCCATTTACTAATATTTTTTCGAAATTGGACTACTAGATTTCTATATTAAAATTTATGAATATCCTAAAGAAACTCATTTACATAATCAATTTATGTGGTTTTAAAGGATTGGAGTGTCACTTGAGGATAAGTAACATTTTAAGTTTGGGTGATTTTGATACATCTAAAACATATAGTCTTTACATGCACATTTTTATACCTATTTCTTTAAGATATTGCACTTTAATTAAAGATATTTGTGTGTTTTTCTTTCAGGTGCAATCAAAAGAATGAAAAATGGTAAAAGGAGTGAAAAAGGATAAAATTTGGAGCAAAAATGAAGAAGGTGCAAAAATGAACTGAGGAGCATAAGGGCCTAGGACTGGCACTTACGCGCCAATTAAATAGAGAGAGCCGCGCATAAGCATTAGGTACACCGCACTTAAGCATCACAAGTAGTTATTTGATGATTCATGTAATTTGGAAAAATTTTTGAAGAGGAGTTTGAGGCAACCCATTGTGAAAAAGTTTGAAATAGTTAATGAACAAGAAAATTCATTCAATTGGCTTTTGAAAGGAGGCCACTTCTATAAGATTCATTGAATGGAGACGCATTTTGAAGAGACACCAAGGCACCTTTAGGAAATTTATAAAAGATGACTTGGATCATTCATAAGAGAGAATACAAATCCATTCAAACTAATCCAGTGCAAACCACCACATACGTCGCTGTCGCGACTACCCACTTTTCTTTTTATTTCAAGTTTTAGTTTGTATTGTAAGTGAAGGAAGAGATTCAAAAGAACTTCAAGGCTTTGGTGGAGAGGATTTTAAGATAAATTTTTATCTTTGTAACTATATTTGGTTTTAATTTAGACTTCTTGTTTGTGTGCATGATTTCTACTTTCAAACTCAAGTGTGATTGTGTTTCCTCTATGAATTCTCTGTAGCTTTTTTATCTTTTTCCTTTAAAATGATAAGAGATTAAGTATTGGATGGAAGTTATGTGAAGTACTAGTCTTTAATGTTGGAAGAAGTTGTGATGATTTTAAACCTTATACTTCATTTTGTTCTTGATTTGGCCAATTAAGATGTGAATACCTGTTGTGAGAACATGTAAGATCTGAGATGGTATTATTTCAGTCAATAAAAGGTAATAAGCACATTTGATTTCATGAATGAGAATGTAGTTCATGGGGTTGAGTTCAAACAAATACAGAAATAAACTTTGTAAGGTGTAGAATTAGAAAACTTTAGTGTGACAGACTAAAGCCCCTAGTTTGGTTTATAATTTTAAGTTCTGATATGAGATGTTAGCCCCGAAGTGGAGGGAGAAGAGGGAACTCTATTGTGAGATCTAATATCTTCATGTCCTAACATGTCTTTAAGACTATTCAAACTATAGATTAGCCAATGTTCTTTATAGCATCTCTAGTAAGGGTAAAGAATATTTTTGCTCTTATTTAGCACAACACAATTAGAATACTTTATATATAGAATTCTTATTTGACGCAAATATCTAGTTAAAATAATTAGTTGCTTACTTTATTTTTAAATATCAAAAGTTACAAAAAAGAATCGAACTTTCATTCCTATTATAGTATCTGGAGTTTGAGTACGAATATTTTACAAAATAGAACTTGTTATCTAATTTATTCTGTTTTGTAGTTGCTTATTGTATTTTTATTATGGGTTCGATACTCGGGGCTTAATCAAAAAGTCCTAAATTACTTGATAATGATATGTACTAGCATAGTATCCCATATTTAAATATTATAAATGTATTCTTATTTTCTTCGAAGTCAAAATTGTACCTAGATTTTGCTTGGAATCAAGTTTTTGGCTTTTTTGCAAAGTAGGAATTATAATTAAGGAAATTAAAAATATAATCATATACATAGCATGACATATACAAAGAGAATCGGGATGAGTGAGTCAATAAGTGTTGATGCAAATTTGTCAAGAATGATTCACTCTAGTTAACTACCCTTGGAGTTGAAGTGAAATTTCCAAAAAACTTCAACATTAGTGGTTTCATTCATGTTTGGTTTTCAGTAGTACTCGATTAAACATGTTAATTAATGATTTTGATCATTACCAATAGGTAAAGTTTGTAAGAAAAAATTACCTCATATTCAATAGATATAATATTACAATTAAACTTTTAAAAATTGCATATTACATTTTGATCATTAAGGGATGAAAATAGTAATTAAATAAGAACTCATTTTTTTTGAACCCATCTAGCTTTGGATTAAAAAGTTGAGGATCTATTGAAGCCAAATTCTCTAAAATAATTTAAGTGATCTCTTTAACTTGATCAGTTCGGCTAGCCAGTTGGGCTAACCAAATCAACACACCATTAACACTGTATAAGTTCGATGAGCTTTCTGAACAAGTGAAGATGCCTTCATTAATTCATCAAGACATTTAATAGGCTATCAAGACAATTAAGCTACACATTCACCTTTGTCTTTTATACTTTGGTGTTTGGTCTTTTCTGTGTTGCAAATGTTATAACAAACCAAGGCATGCCTACAACTATAAATAGGGGACGCCATCTGGAGAGGATAATTTGGACTAAATTTTTTGTAAAAATTACTTGAGATTTAAAGAATTTCTCTAAATTTCTCCATCATTTGTTCTATTTTACCATTTTCTCTTGAAGTTCTTATGTTCTTCACCAATTCCAATGACCAAAGTTTTATATAGTACTAAAATTACTTGAGGACAAGTAATAGTTAAGTTTTGGGGATTTTGACCAAAAAAAATATGTTGAGATTTTCATACCTATTTTATACTAATATTGATGATATTTCACTTTAAAGAAAAGTATTTTTTATGTTTTGTTGCAGGTAGGTTGAATTATGGTCATTGGAGCAAAAAGATACAAAAAGGAGCAAATTTGGAGCAAAAGGGACTAAAATATGAAGATTTGAACTATGGCACTGACGGTGAGCCCAACGTTTTTTCCCGAGAGTCCAGAATCAAATATTCTAAAAAGCTACCGACGGTGCCAACGAGGCTGTCGATGGCGAGAGCAGCGGTTTTCTTAACATGTGCATTGAATGTGGATGATTTTTGAAGAGACGCTTAGGCAACTCTTGGAAAAACTCTTCCACAACTTTAAAAGAAACATTTGAGCTGAAAAAAAGAGGAGCCCCGTGGTGGTGTCCACTGAGTTTTTGTTGTTTATAGAGTGTAGAGAGTTTAATTTATGGTTAATATTATGAGGAACTCTTTGAGAGATTGTAAGAGTGGAGGGAAAGTGAGAGATTTCTTCCTCCTTGTCGCTTCGAAGAAGAATTTTGTGTGTTGTAAAGAAAGGAAGAGATTTAGAGGAACTTCGAGGAGTTTGCTTGTGAAGGAATTAGAGATATGTGGCATTTACTTATTGAAGTTTGTATGAATTTTCTTTTATATAGATGTTCTAAGTTTTTTCGTATCTTCTCCATGAGTTCTAAGTAGTTTTCTCTGTGTTTCTCCTTGTTTTGAGATTTTGTGAAATTGTGATTTGAATTGGTTGAGCCATGAGAATCTTAAAGAAGTTGTGATGATCTTTTCACTTTGATCTTAATTTACTTTCAATCTGCCTATTTGATGTGTTAAAATTTGTTGAGTTTTACAAATAAAGTGAAGATTACATTTAAGATTTAGGGAGTTCAAAGTCCTTGAAAGTTGGGTGAAAATAAATAGGGAAATAAAATTATCGGGCGTAGAATTGGAGATTTTAGAGTGATAGACTAAAATCCTCAATTTGGTTCTATTGTTTGGGTGTTGAAGTGTAGATGTTAGCCCTCGAGTGAGGAGAACATGGGAGCTCCGAAGTGAGAGCCGGGATCCTCCCAGCCTAGCTGCAGATTCAGTAACCAAGCATAGGATTATTCAATGTTCTTTATGCCTAAAAGGGTAAAGAATAGGTATGCTCCTATTTGGCACAATACAATTTGAACTAATTCACTTTATTCATTCACTTTAATTTCATAACAAGGAGAAGGATGCTTTCTTATATGTTGAACTTCACATTAGAAACTTTATTAGTAAAATTAGTTAATTAAGAGTTTGTTAAAATTACATATTTATTTCAATTGCTTATCAGTGACAAATAAACAATTTGAACTCTATTGTTGAGACTAAGTATTGATTTTTTAAATCCTAGTTCGTAGCCTCTAGTATTACTCCCCGTGGGATCAATATCCAGGACTCCATTAGAGCCTTGTATTACTTGAGTGATACGTATACTTGCGTTGATAAGTGTGACTTTGTAATTATTGAATATTTTATAGACATTTTTTTTAAATCTATAACCGTTGTCAAGCTTTTGGCGCCATTGTTGGGGACTTAAATCTTCTAGCAACAGTATCAAATTCTTGAATTTTTAAGCACATAAAAAGTCGCTGACAACTTTTTGGCGTCATTTTCGGGGAGTAAAAAAAATCATAATTAGAGTAACGTATAAATTAGGACTATTAGAAAACTTTTACTTGAATTGCACTTATTTTCATAATTTAGTTAACTATTTTTCTTTGTACTGATTTCAATTGTATGCGTAAATTTGGACCTGAAAACTTATACCCCACGATTCGGAATTAGAACGCACTATTAGAAGAATTAAAAAACTAAGAAAAGAACCTAGAGATCTCGACACAATAGAAAACAACGTAAACAATCAAGGAATAGAAAATGAACATCATTCTAGACCTCTACAAGATTATGTGAATCCTACAGCAGATGAAATTCACTTATCTACCCAAAATCCTGATGTAGCTGCTAATTCATTTGAGCTTAAACCTGATATTATCCAAATGGTACAAAATAAACAATTCGGAGGTACACCAAATGAAGATCCTAATTTACACCTCGCTAGTTTTTTAGTACTTTATGCTAACTTTAAATATAACAGAGTTTCAAATGATGTTGGTAGACTTAGACTTTTTCTTTTTTCACTTAGAGATAAGGCTAAGATGTCATTAAATTTGCTAGCATCTGGATCTATTAAAATTTGGGGAGAACTTTCACAAAATTTTCTATCCAAATATTTCCCTCCATCCAAAACTGTTAAACTTAGAAATGACATAACATCATTTTGTCAGATTGATGGAGAGTCAATATATGAAGCTTTTGAGAGATTTAAAGATCTTCTTAGGAAGTGCCCTCATCATTCGTTACCAGATTGGTTAATAATTCAAACTTTTTATAATGTATTAGTGGGATCTCTTAGATCAATTATAGATCGGTTAATAATTCAAACTTTTTATAATGGATTAGTGGGATCTCTTAGATCTATTATAGATGCTATTGGTTGATAATTCAAACTTTATATAATGGATTAGTGGGATCTCTTAGATCGATTATAGATGTTGTGTTGATAATTCAAACTTTTTATAATGGATTAGTGGGATCACTTAGATCGATTATAGATGATGTTTTGGTTGATAATTCAAACTTTTTATAATGGATTAGTGGGATCACTTAGATCGATTGTAGATGTTGCGGCTGGTGGTTCTTTAATGTCAAAACCTTTTGATGAGGCTTATTCATTAATAGAAGAGATGGCTGCCAACTGGTGGTTCTTTAATGTCAAAACCTTTTGATGAGGCTTATTCGTTAATAGAAGAGATGACTACCGGTTCTTTAATGTCAAAACCTTTTGATGAGGCTTATTCGTTAATAGAAGAGATGGCTACCAAAAATTTTCAATGGCTTTCTGAAAGGGTAATCTTAAAAGAGTAGCTAGTATCCACGATTCTGATGCAATATCTATGTTAGCTTTGCAGATTGCTGCAATATCAAAAAAATTCGATCATTATGGAATGAATTATTCTCCAACACCAACTATGATGGAAGAAAATTCATCTAGGCAATTTGTGTATGTTCAACCTTCGTATGAAACTTTAAGAGTGATTAACAGTAGACCTAACAATCATTATTGAAACTATTATAACCTAGGTTGGAAGAATCATCCTAACTTTAATTGGAATAACAATTCTTTTACAAATCAACAACGGGCAAACAACCAGTGAACTCATTGGGAAATTCATCCAACTAAGGCAATGTTAATTATAGACCTTATTCTCCAGGATTTAACAGTAACACTCAATTTAAGGAAAAGAAGTTGTTTATGGAAGCGATGATACTAAACATGTCAATTATAAATTCAAGGAAACCAATTACAAAATCAAGGAACTGCTATCAAGAATATTGAAAACCAATTGGGGCATATCGCTACTATGCTTAGTAACCGAACATTGGGAACTCTTCCTAGTATTGTGGAACCAAATCTTAAAGATCAAGGAAAAGAATAGATAAAAGTGATATAATTATGAAGTGGAAAAGAATTGGAAATAAGAGTGCAGAAAGAAATGGAAACTGAAAAAGAGAAAGTGGACACAGAGAAAGAAAAGGATCATGAATACTGATATTTAGAATATCCACTTACACTAATGAAAATTACTGTGGAGAAACCTCCACCACCGTTTCCTCAAAGATTGAAGCAAGACAAAAAGGATAAACAATTCTCCATATTCTTAGAAATTCTTAAGAAATTAACGATAAATATTCCCTTTGTAGAAGCTTTAGAGCAAATGCCCAATTATGTGAAATTTATTAAAGATATTTTGTGCAAGAAAAGGAAGTTCATTGATAATGAGACTGTTGCACTTAGCGAAGACTGTAGTGCAATTATTCATAAAAAGCTTCCTAAAAAATTAAAAGCTCCAGGTAGTTTCACTATACCGTGTGCTATCAGTGAAAAATTTTATGGAAGAGCTTCTTGTGGTTTGGGAGCGAGCATTAATCTTATGCCTCTATCAATTTTTAAAAGATTTGGATTAGGAGAAGTCTCACTTATTTCTGTAACTCTTCAGTTAGCGAATCGTTCAGTTACTTATCCTAAGGGAGTTATAGAAGATGTGTTAGTAAAAGTTGATAAATTTATCTTTCCAGTGGATTTCATTGTTTTAGATATGGAAGAAAATAAAGAAATACATATAATTTTAGGGAGATTTTTTTTGGCTACTGGAAAAGCTATGATATATGTTCAAAAGGGAGAATTAACTATGAGAGTTAACGATCAAGAAGTGACTTTAATATTGCAAAATTTATGAAATACCCTTCTGTTGAAAGAGATAATGAATGTTTTTGCATGGAAATTAGTGAACATCTATTGCACGAGCATTTTAAAGAACATTTTGAAGACAAAGAACATTTTGAAGACAAAGATGAAATTATTTTGGATGAAACAAAAAATGAAGAATTAAATTATGGTCAGGAAAATTTGAGATGTTAGATATTACAAGAAATGCTGATAAGAATCTAGTTCCATCAATTATAAAATCACCTGAACTTGAGCTGAAAATATTGCCTACGCACTTGAAGTATGTGTTTATGAGAAACTCATCTACATTACCTGTTATTATATCTTTAGAGTTAAATAATTTGCAAGAGAAAAGACTTTTGGATACATTAAAAAGATATAAAAAAGCTTTTTGTTGGACCTTAGCTGATATTAAAGGAATCAGTCCTTCGATCTGTATGCATAGAATTATATTGGATGAACAATATAAACCAAGAGTTAATCCACAAAGGAGATTAAACTTAATGATGAAAGAAGTAGTCAAGAACCAAATTTTGAAATGGTTGGACACTGGAGTTATATAACCTATTCCAGATACTGCTTGAGTAAGTCCAATTCATTGTGTTCCTAAGAAAGGAGAAGTGACTGTTGAAGCAAAAGAGAATGATGAATTAATACCTATCAAACAAGTTACTGGGTGGCGTATTTGCATTGATAATAGAAAATGAAACACTTCCACTAGGAAAGATCACTTCCTTTACCATTTTTAGACCAAATAGCAGATAAACTTGTTGGGCACAAATATTTTTGTTTTTTAGATGGATATACCGGCTACCATCGAAATCCTATTGCTCCTGAGGATCAAGAAAAGACAACAATTACTAGTCCTTTTGAAACTTCTGTTTTTTAAAGAATGCCTTTGGATTATGTAATGCACCTGCAACATTCTAGTAATGTATGATGTTTGTATTTAGTAAGTTAATTGATGATGGATTAGAAGTATTTATGGATGATTTCTCTGTATTTGTAATATCATTTGATGAATGCTTAAATTACNAGACGTTTTATTAAATATTTTTCAAAAATTACTAAACCTCTATGCCAACTTTTAGAAAAGGACAAGAAATTTCAATTTACTAAAAGCTGTTTAAATGCTTTTGAGTTATTAAAGAAAAAATTTATCACTGCCCCTGTAAATGAAGAGATTGTTATAAATGAATGAATTGGAAGAATTAAGAAATGAATCTTATGATAACGACATAATTTATAAGGAGAAAATAAAGTTATGGCATGATCGAAAGATTAACCAGAAGAACTTTAAACTAGGACAATAAAGTTTGCTATACAACACTAGGCTGAAGTTATTCCCTGGGAAATTGAAGTCTCGTTGGTTAGGACCCTTTACTGTGACTCAAGTTTACACTTACGGAGCTATTGGNAAAAGGACAAGAAATTTGAATTTACTGAAAACTGTTTAAATGCCTTTGAGTTATTAAATAAAAAATTAATCATAGCCTCTTTATAANCTAATTTAGTTCTAAATTGGGAGAAATGTCAATTTATGGTTGCAAGAGGAATTATGTTAGGGCATAAAATTTCAGAAAAAGGTATGGAAAGAGACCTTGCAAAAATTTAAGTTATATCTAAATTAACACATCCTACTAATGCAAGAGGGTNATTGGGAGAAATGTCAATTTATGGTTGCAGGAGGAATTGTGTTAGGGCATAAAATTTCGGAAGATGGTATGGCAGCAGACCTTGCAAAAATTCAAGTTATATCTAAACTAACACCTCCTGCTAATGTAAGTTAACACCTCCTGCTAATGTAAGGGAGGTTAGGAGTTTTCTTGGACATGTTGGTTTTTACAGGTGTTTTATTATTTTTCAAAAATTACTAAACCTCTATGCCAAATTTTAGAAAAGGACAAGAAATTTGAATTTACAGAAAGTTGTTTAAATACCTTTGAGTTATTAAAAGAAAAACTAATCAGAACTCTTTATTATAGTTTCACCTAACTGGGAGAAACCATTTGAACTGATGTGCGATGCTAGTGATTATGTTATTGTAGTTTCACCTAACTGGGAGAAACCATTTGAACTGATGTGTGATGCTAGTGATTATGTTATTTGAGCTATCCTTGGATAAAGGTACAATAAGATTTTTAAGTTGATATACTACGCTAATAAAACTCTTAATGATGCATAAATTAATTATACTGTTACTGAAAAAAAGTTACTAGCCATTGTTNTAAGTTATATCTAAACTAACACCTCTTACTAATGTAAGAGAGGTTAGGAGTTTTCTTGGACATGTTGGATTTACAGGTATTTTATTAAATATGTTTCAAAAATTACCAAACTTCTATGCCAACTTTTAGAAAAGGACAAGAAATTTGAATTTACTGAAAGCTGTTTAAATGCCTTTGAGTTATTAAAGGAAAAATTAATCACAACCCCTATTATAATTTCACCTAACTAAGAAAAACCATTTGAACTTATGTGTGATGCTAGTGATTATGCTATTGGAGCTGTTCTTAGACAAAGGTATGAAAAGATTTTTAAAGTCGTGATTATGTTATTGGAGTTGTTCTTGGACAAAGGTATGAAAAGATTTTTAAAGTTATATACCACGCAAGTAAAACTCTTAATGATGCACAAATTAACTATACTGGTAGTGAAAAAGAGTTATCATTGCGTATGCTTTAGATAAATTCAGATCTTATTTAATCAGAGCTAAATGTGTTGTTCATATTGATCACTCTGTTATTAAATATCTGATGCAAAAGAAGGATGCTAAACCAAAGTGTGCATAATGATCACTCTGCTATTAAATATCTGATGCAAAAGAAGGATGCTAAACCAAGGTTGGCATACTGATCAATCTGCTATTAAATATCTAATGCAAAAGAAGGATGCTAAACCAAGGTTGATAGATACTTTTGATGCAAGAATTTGATCTTGTGGTTATTGATAGAAAGGGAACTGATAATCAAACTGTTAATCTTTTGTCAAGATTAGAAAACCAAGAGTCATCTGACACTGACAATGAAATTATAGACAGTTTCCCTGATGAACAACTTTATAATTTTAATGAGTGGAAAGTACCATGGTATGCTGATATTGTTAACTATATTGTAAGTGATATTTTGTCACCTATGCTGACACTACAACAACAAAGGAAATTTATTCATGATGCAAAAGCATATTTTTGGGATGAGCCTTATTTATTATAAACAATGTAAAGATCTAATTATGAGGAGATGTGTGTCTTTTGAAGAAACTGAGCTGATCATTCAAAAATGTCATGATTCTGAATTTGGAGGACATTTTGGGATTGATAAAACTGCTTATAAAATTTTACAAGCTAGATTTTATTGGCCTACTATCTTTAGAGATGTTTATAAATACATAAAAACTTGTGATCGATGTCAACGAGTAGGCAATATATCTAGGAAAAATGAAATGTCTCTGAATTTCATGTTAGAAGTTGAGATCTTTGACGTTTGGGGATTAGATTTTATAGGACCATTTATTCCTTCATTTAGAAACTTATATATATTAATTGCAGTGGACTACATTTTTAAGTGGACCGAAGCACAAGCTTTACCTCATTATGATGCTAAAAGTGTTTCAAGATTTTTAATGGAAAATATTTTCACTAGATACAGAATGCCTAGAATGATTATCACTGACGGAGGATCCCATTTT
>JXCR01119946.1:2977-27004 GCA_002079205.1 Phalaenopsis hybrid cultivar | reverse complement strand
AGCCCTCATTAATTCTATTAAGGATGATTTTATTGAGCAAAACATACTAAGTTTAGTAGACCTCCGAAGTATCCAAAAGGCCAGAAGAAAGAAGCAGATCCATGCTTCCCTCTCACCGCCTGGTGAAAAGTCTCGAGCTCATTTAAACTTATTATGTTGCTTAATAATTCATCCTATGAATATCTCCAATGCTCAGTGAACATTGACGTTTCAGTTATCCCAAAGAGTAAGGTGACTATCATTTGTCATTTAATTTGAGAATTATGTTGGTGAAGACCCTTAAAATGGCAAGTTAATGTTATTAAGACACTTCGCCAATTTTAGTTTTAACTTGGGCTTGTAGTGTTTTAAAGGTGTTCCATTTCTAGTTATATTCACTTTTCCAATCCTCATTTAACCAAATTTGATTTAGCCTAGGTCACTACTAAGCCTTTAAGACCTTGGTGGACAAATTAGTAATTTTTGAAAGAAATTGAATTTTACGTGATAATAATTTATTATCAAAACATTTGAATGTCATTTGAACACCAAATAGGGGTATTAAATTACTAATTTATTTCTATCCAAAATCATACCCCTAAGTCTGGGATCATTTAATTTAATAGTTTTCCAAATTTTAATAATTTAGAAAATTGCAAACTTATCCTTTAATTAAGAAAAATGAGACTAGTTTCTACTAATTAATTCTTTGTATTTCAATCATCTGAACGAGTTAATTAAGATCTAAGATTGTNTTTTCCAAATTTTAATAATTTAGAAAATTGCAAACTTATCCTTTAATTAAGAAAAATGAGACTAGTTTCTACCAATTAATTCTTTGTATTTCAATCATCTGAACGAGTTAATTAAGATCTAAGATTGCCCATTTCCCCTTCTAGAATTAAGCCTAAATGTTAATTAAGCCTAAATTTTTAAAATTATACCTTTGCCCCTCAAGCTCTATCTCTTCATACTTCATCAAGTTTAATTAAAACAAATTTGGAATTTTTATCCTACCTCACTCATGGGTCAATTAAGACATTAGAGGAAAAAATTTTGATTTTCCAAAATTTAATTTAATTTATATAATTATTTACATGATAAAATAGGTTTTTTCAAAGAAAATTAAAGTTCTTGACCAATACAAAGTCTAATTACTTGAAATTTTTACTAGATGTAGAATTAGATGAGAGAACCACTTAGAACAAATTTCATGATTTTTGGAGTTTTATTTGAATTATTAGAATTATTTTAAGTTCTAGAGTATTAATTAAATGATAAAAAATTTTTAAATTTGGTAAACTAAGTTTTATATTTTTATTAAATCTCTCCACNTCATGATTTTTGGAGTTTTATTTGAATTATTAGAATTATTTTAAGTTCTAGAGTATTAATTAAATGATAAAACATTTTTAAATTTGGAAAACTAAGTTTTATATTTTTATTAAATCTCTCCATGGTCAAGGAACCCAGAGAAAAACTTTTACATTTTTCTGATTTTTCTTTCAATTATTAGAATTACTTTAGTGGGAAATTAAGGAAAATCCATTTTTAGCCTTTAAAAATTATTTTTGAGCTTCAAAATTCAATATCTTCACTTAGAAAATTAGGAAAAATATTTCAATTGCTCCTAAGGGCTTATGAAACAATTTTGAAAATTTTTATGAATTGTATTAATTTTGTGATTTTTATTAATTTTTCATTATTTAAATATTTAAAATATGTTTAAAAATAAAATTTTTACTTTAATTACAATTTTTTTTAAAAAAATTTCTCACAGAGAACTCCNTATTAATTTTGTGATTTTTATTAATTTTTCATTATTTAAATATTTAAAATATGTTTAAAAATAAAATTTTTATTTTAATTACAATTTTTTTAAAAAAAATTTCTCACAGAGAACTCACAAAAACCAATTTAATAATTTTTTTGAGTTATATTTTAATTATTATGATTATTTTAAGTGTTAAAAGATGCCTTTAACTTAGAAAATTAAATTAGGTTATCAAATAAACTCCAAATGTTTTGAAATTTTTATGGGGAGTCCTATAAACTTTAGATTATAGTGGAGAATTAAAATAAATTCATGTATATGTTTATTTTTCCCAAATTAATTTAATTTGTGTTTTAGGGTTTTGTGAAAATTAGGTGTGTTCTTAATGACTTAGCTCATGATAAATTTTCCTAGGGTTCTCTGGTCACCGTGAACCTACCAAAAATTTCTTGGATTTTTCTAAGCAACAGGCTAATTACTATGATTATTTTATGTAAATAATAGACATAAACTTGAAAAATACATATCTCTTCATTGGGGTCTCCTCTGACTTTGAAAAAATCAGGGAAGATCCCATATGACAGAAGCTACAAATGACCCAAATAACATACCATGGTGAAATATTTGAATGCATGGAGAATCAAAAAACTTAAAATAATATTTATTTAAATAAAACTCAAACATGCATCAAATAAACTTTAAACCATTTCCACATTGTTCTCTTATGTTCACTGAGCACTAGGATATTTTTCTTTTATTTTTCTGATTTTTCTACACCATGATAGATTTTTGAAGGCAAGAGGTACTTTCTGAATTAATTAAATCCTATTTTCTTACTTAAACCATGCGGTGCCACGACATCATGCAACGACTCCGAATGTTTGCATGGCACGCTCTGGTTGGATGCCGCCCTTCGACTCATCGCTGATTGGGCTTGCGCTTTATGTACTGAAGTGTTGTCCTCCTTCATCTCACCCATCCATTTGATACACGCGCCATCCAACGACCGTGAATCTTTGTCCCCATCTGGTTGATCCCGAGTGTCGTCCACCTTCTAATCTTAAGAAATCAAGCTACACTTAACCAAATTGACTCGAGTTTGTTTGTAAAGACACATCTAGCCTAGACGAAGCTATCATATGGCTAATGTGTCATGAAATTTGATCTATGCAAGTGTAGAATCAAAACAAGCTCTAGACAGTGGGGAGGTTTAAACCTTTGCTCTGAGAAAGAAAGCTTCAATCAAAGGTGCTCGACACGTTCGTGGAGGTCCAAGGAGGCTAGCAATTGAACCTTTTGCTGTGGTGAAATGTCTAGGCCCAAGTTTAATCAAGACCAAATTTGGGTGTTGATCAATGTCTAGGGTAAAGGCTCTCTATGAGGGGGCCTTGATTGGGCTTCTTCTTCTCTCACTTTGGTGAAGGGTTGGGTAAGTTTAATTTGATCTTGGTTATGTGTAGAGTTGTGGTGGAGAGTGTCATGTTTCCGACAAGGATTTGAGCTCTGAAATTGAGCTCTGACAAGGGAAATTAAGGCAGGGAAGTGGTTAGATTGCACTGAAGTTGAATCATGGAGGCTGTGGGAGTAATTGAGCAAGGCCTCCTTAAGAAAATTTTAGCACCCCAACTTTGGCCGTGAAGAGGCCATTTTATAGCCATGGACGGAGAGGGGAATTCAGGGCCTGACTTTGGGTGTATAACTGATGTGATGAGCTAAGCATCACAATTGGCTAATGGGAGTGGGACAACTCATATGGGTCAATTGGGTGAGGATTTAAGTGTGGTGGCTCTCAAGTTTGAGGTGCATTGGGAACTAGGTAGGCCAGAAGTGACACGTGAGGTGCTTAGGTGCCTCAGGAACCTCAGAGGAATCTGTCACAACAATTAATTTGGGTCGGTGATAGGTTTTGACAAAGATATCTTTAAGCAATTTAGGAAACAAATCCCTTGATTTAGAGGACCTTTGGTCCATGGCTCATCAAGGGTGGGTTAAGTGGGTCTAGCTTGGTTACTAGGATCCAAAAGTTGGTTGTAGAAGTTTTGCCTAGGTCAATTTGACATGGCCAGGTCAATTTTGGTGCATGGGTCCAATGTGGGTCAAAATAGCCAAAGGTTGGTTTTGGGTTAGGATATCCATGACTTTGAGCCCAATTAATTGATCAACATTGTGTATATGATCATAATGAAGATTTTTGTTGAAGGGTTGAAATGATTTTGAGTTCAATTGGGGGTTCAATTTGAAGGATTTTGGGATTTTGGTCAATTTGGGCATGTTGGGCTAGACTTAGGTCTAAGTTGGGCTAAGGTTGGGCTAAGTCCAAATTGATTTTTAAGAATGGTATATAGGAATATCATGAAGAGTTTTAAACATAAATTGGGTGTCAATTTTTTGGTTAGGGCAATCAATTTGGTAAAATTTGGGGACATAGCCAATTTAGGGCAAATTAGGGGATTTTTGGACTTGGGTTGAAATTGAAGGCAATTGAGGGTTCACCAAGGCCAATTTAAGGTCAAGTTTTTTTTAGGGATTATTATGAAGAGTTTTCAACATAAATTGTGGCAAATTGAGTAGGCTATGGGGTTCAATTAGGTGGGATTAAGTCATAGGGCCGAAATTGCGGGCTTGACTTAGATCAAAATTGGGATCAAAGAATGGGCCAATTAAACTTACATTTAGTTTAAGTTGGTCATATGGAAGGTTAATTTGAGTTTAGGATTTAAATTGGGAAAGNCCAAAATTGCGGGCTTGACTTAGATCAAAATTGGGATCAAAGAATGGGCCAATTAAACTTACATTTAGTTTAGGTTGGTCATATGGAAGGTTAATTTGAGTTTAGGATTTAAATTGGGAAAAATTGAGACCAAATTAATAGACATTTGGGGTAAATTTGGGGAAGTTGGGCCTTTAAACACAATTTGGGGGTTTTGGTCAAAATGGTCAAATTGGTTAAATTGGGTTTAATTGGAGGGTCTAAATTGGTTTTAGAAATATTTGAAGTGATTTTGGAGGTTTTGGGAAAGTTTGGGGTGCCAATGTTATTTTTGTAATTTTGGCAATTTTGGAGGTATTTTGGTAAATTTGGTCTTTTTGGGTGATTTTGGGTAATTTGGGTATCTTCAAATGGTTTGAAATGATTTTTGAACAAATTTAGATTTTTTGGGTGAATTGAGGATGAGAATTTTGGCCAAATTTAGGGCTCCAAGGGTATCTAAGTAATTTTANTTGGTAAATTTGGTCTTTTTGGGTGATTTTGGGTAATTTGGGTATCTTCAAATGGTTTGAAATGATTTTTGAGCAAATTTAGATTTTTTGGGTGAATTGAGGAATTTTGAGAATTTTGGCCAAATTTAGGGCTCCAAGGGTATCTAGGTAATTTGGGGATTTTAGGGCAAAAGGTCAGGTTGAATATTTTTGGTAGATTTGGGGTGCCAACCACCCTATATGAGCTATGGACCAATGGAAACCCCATTTGGGTCCTCTATGTACTGGTCTTAGCTAAACCCTAGCCTAGGGCTAGTGGGTTTAGGGGACCATCTACATGAGTTTCCCAAAAGATCAAGGGATCAAAATCAACAATTTTTTAGGTTTAGGTTGCGTGTGATTGTGGGTGAGAGTGAGTGTAAGTGAGTGAACAAGCTCCAGACCAACACCCAAAGTCAACCCTAAGGTCAATCAGTCCTATGGGGACTCATCTTGAGCTTCCTCATACTGACCGCACCTACTAAGTGCTAGAGGTTAGGACCAATATATGAAACTTCAAGTTGAGAAAAGAGAAGTTTAGAATTTCTAATGGTGAGGGTTCCTTCTCTAGTTCTCTAGGAATAGTCAACAGAAAAGTCCTATGGCTAGACCCTAGGCTACTAAAGAGGAAAACAAACCTCAACCAAAAGTGAGGTCAACAGTATCAATCTCAAAAAGAGAGTCATAATTTAGGTACCGACCTCAAAAGATAGGAATCAAAATTTAGGTATTGATCCCGAAATGAGAATTGAAATTTAGGTATCAATCTCAGAAAGAGAGTTAGAATTTAGGTACCAGCCTCGAAAGATGGGAATTAGAATTTAGTTACTGATCCCGAAATGAAAATTAAAATTTAGGTATCAATCTCAGAAAGTGAGCCAGAATTTAGATACCAACCTCAAAATATGGGAATCAGAATTTAGGTACAGATCCCGAAATGAGAATTGAAATTTAGGTATCAATCTCAGAAAGAGTNTAGGACCAATATATGAAACTTCAAGTTGAGAAAAGAGAAGTTTAGAATTTCTAATGGTGAGGGTTCCTTCTCCAGTTCTCTAGGAATAGTCAACAGAAAAGTCTTATGGCTAGACCCTAGGCTACTATAGAGGAAAACAAACCTCAACCAAAAGTGAGATCAACAGTATCAATCTCAAAAAGAGAGTCATAATTTAGGCACCGACCTCAAAAGATGGGAATCAAAATTTAGGTATTGATCCCAAAATGAGAATTGAAATTTAGGTATCAATCTCAGAAAGAGAGTTAGAATTTAGGTACCAGCCTCGAAAGATGGGAATTAGAATTTAGTTACTGATCCCAAAATGAAAATTAAAATTTAGGTATCAATCTCAGAAAGTGAGTCAGAATTTAGATACTAACCTCAAAATATGGGAATCGGAATTTAGGTACAGATCCTGAAATGAGAATTGAAATTTAGGTATCAATCTCAGAAAGAGAGTCAAAATTTAGGTACCGACCTCGAAAGATGGGAATCATAATTTAGGTACGGATCCCAAAATGAGAATTGAAATTTAGGTATTAATCTCAGAAAGAGAGTCAAAATTTAGGTACCAACCTCGAAAGATGGGAATCAGATATTAGGTATTGATCCCAAAATGAGCATTAAAATTTAAGTATCAATCTCAGAAAGAGAGTCAGAATGTAGGTACCAACCTCGAAAGATGGGAATCAAAATTTTGGTACTTATCCCAAAATGAGAATTGAAATTTAGGTATCAATCTCAGAAGTGAGATGGAATTTAGGTACATACCTCAAAAGATGAGAATCAGAATTTAGGTACCGATCCCGAAACGAGAATTGAATTTTAGGTATCAATCTCAAAAAGAGAGTCATAATTTTGGTACTGACCTCCAAAGATGGGAATCAGAATTTAGGTACTGATGCCGAAATGAGAAATGAAATTTAGGTATCAATCTCAGAAAGAGAGTTAGAATTTAGGTGCCGACCTCAAAAGATGGGAATTAGAATATAGATACTGATCCTGAAATGAGATTTGAAATTTAGGTTTCAATCTCAAAAAAAGAGTGGGATTTTAGGAACCGACCTCAAAAGATGGGAATCAAAATTTAGGCACTGATGCCGAAATGAGAATTGAAATTTATGTATCAATCTTATAAAGAGAGTTAAAATTTAGGTACCGACCTCAAAAGATGGGAAACAAAATTTAGGTATGATCCCGAAATGAGAATTTAAATTTAGGTATCAATCTCAGAAAGGGAGTTAGAATTTAGGTACCGACCTCGAAAGATGGGAATCAGAATTTAGGTACTGATACTGAAATGAGAATTGAAATTTAGGTATCAATCTTAGAAAGTGAGTCGGAATTTAGGTACCAACCTTGAAAGATGAGAATAAGTATTTAGATACTGATCACGAAATGAGAATTAAAATTTAGGTATCATTATTAAAAAGTGAGTCAGAATTTAGATACCGACCTCGAAAGATGGGAATCAAAATTTAGGTACTGATCCCGAAATGAGAATTGAAATTTAGGTATCAATCTTAGAAAGAGAGTCAGAATTTAGGTACAGACCTCAAAAGATGAGAATCAGAATTTAGGTACTGAACCCGAAATGAGAATTAAAATTTAGGTATCAATGTAAAAAAGAGAGTCATAATTTAGGTACCGACCTCAAAAGATATGAATCAGAATTTAGGTACAGATCTTGAAATGAGAATTGAAATTTAGGGATCAATCTCGAAAAGAGAATCAGAATTTAGGGACCGACCTCAAAAGGAGGGAATCAGAAGTTAGGGACTGATTCTGAAATCTGAATTAAAATTTAGGGATCAATCTCAAAAAGAGAATCGAAATTTGGGGACGACCTCGAAAGGAGGGAATCAATAGTTAGGGGCTGATTCCAAAATGAGAATTGAAATTTAGGGATCAATCTCAAAAAGAGAATCAGAGGTTAGGGACCAATTTTGATTGAAGGGAATCAGAAGTTAGGGACTGATTCTGAAATGAGAATTGAATTTTAGTGATCAATCTGGAAAAGATAATTAGAAATTAGGGACCGATCTCGAAAGGAGGGAATCAGAAGTTAGGGACTGATTCTGAAATGAGAATTGAAATTTAGGAATCAATCTCAAAAAGAGAATCAGAAGTTAGGGAATGACCTCGAAAGGAGGGAATCATAAGTTAGGGACTGATTTCAAAATTGGAATTGAAATTTAGAGATCAATCTCAAAAAGAGAATCAGAAGTTAGGGACCGACTTTGAAAGGAGGGAATTAGAAGTTAGTGACTGATTCTGAAAAGAGAATTAAAATTTAGGTATCAATCTCAGAAAGAGAATTACAATTTAGATAACGACCTCAAAAGGAGGGAATCAGAATTTAGGGACTGATTCCGAAATGAGAATTAAAATTTAGGTATCAATCTCAAAAAGAGAATTGGAATTTAGGTACTGACCTTAAAAGATAGGAATCAAAATTTAGGTATTGATCCCGAAAATAAAATGAAGATAATGTACAGGATTTGTGGTGTTGAATTCATAGATATGTGTCAAGTGAAGATTTATATAGGTGAGAAAAATTTGTGAGACTTTGTGAGATTTTGTGCAGAATGTGAAATTCTGCAGGGATGTGAAGAGAATTGGTGTCGATCAGAACAATCGTGTTGCACAAGCAAAGAGTAAGAAATCTCGAGCTTGAGATAAACAAACTCAGTAAATTTATTTTCATTTCTTATTTTAATTGTTAAAACATGTTTTTCAAAATTTAATATTCGTTGGTTGATTTTTCAAAAGAGTATTTTTATTTGAATTTTATTATTATCAAGGTTTTATTGTTTTGATCTTTGTTCTTTGTAGTTCAGAACTAATGTATGGTTCTATGGCTCTTTATCCATCATACAAAAGGGAAATCGAACAAACAGATGAAATTTTGAAAGAGATTTCATTAATTTACTTCAAACAGAAGTTACAGATTGAGGATAGGTCGAAGCATCAAAAGGTACAATATGCTGAATGCATCAAAAGTACATCTGAAAATATCTCATGCTGGGTAAAAATCATAATTTGAGCATATCTGATACATATATCGTCATATCTATTGTGTCAAAATGCAGTACAAAATGGTATCTCTTGAATGTCCATCTCTGGTGGAGCGAGCTCTTAATCAAGCTGATATACTAAGCCACGCTCCAGGACAGGAGTTTTTTTTGCATGTGCTTAAAGGTACAAGCCTCTCATAGCTCATAAGGCAATAGCTCTTCCAACTGCGGATATGGCTAAATTCCTTATGACATTTTGCTATCATCCATTCTTTGGAAAGTTACAGACACCCTGCGGTGTCGTGCCCCTGAAATGCAACGTTTGGTGTTGTTTACTCCATTTCCTATAAGAACCAACACTGAACCCACTGGTAGTGAAATCTCCACGGATCCTTTGAACTCACAGGGGTTAATGACAGCTGTTTACTTATCAAATAAAATGTTGTTTTTTCCCATGAATAAGGCCGTGCAGAACGGTCTTACAAAATCATGATGGTCTATATGCGGGAGAATGCAGTCACCTTCATCATATATATTGATAATATAATTGTTGGGAATACAGTCTGCTGGAAGTATCCTCCATCGGACCATTCTCTTGATTATCCATTTTATCATAGGAGGTGACGGATCCACCTCATCGTGTCTCAAAATCCTTGAGGGATTTCCTTATCTATCCTTGGTGAAGTTGTAACAGCTGCCACTTTGTATGGTGATCCTGCCCTTTCCACGCATCCATTTATGTGGCTCAGAATATGTTCTTTCCATCAGAAGGCTTACTCGACCCTTGTCTCTTAGATCAAAGATGCAATCGAGAATATTTCTTTCGTCTCTTTCAGAGAATACTTTGGAGTAAAACTCCAAGCCTTCTAGTATATTGATGAATCTTCATTGAATTTCTTCATAAAATTCAAAATCTCTTTTCTTTACTTTAATTAATTTGCCGAATTCTTCCATGATGATCATTGGCGGCTATTGAGGACGCTCCCTTATTTCAATGTCATTAGGAATCCACGTTGATGTTGTTTCTGTATCAAATAGAATATATGACTCTGTATCCAGTGGAATATATGATTCCCCCATTGGGTGATCGGTGATCTGGTATCCATCGTAGGTGGATGTGTACTCCTCTAGAGTACTGTAAACATTCAGGGTGGAGGACGTTGCAGTCTGAGAATTCCACAAATGCCCCTATAGTTGGTGTCCATATAAGAATCTCAACATTGTATGTCGGGCAACCCAGACAAAGATCATCTGGAACCTCTGGTATCTCTGGCTCTATAGTAAACTCGGATTAATCCTTTGTGGCAGGTAGGCTAGAAGAAGTCTCTCTCATGCATGGCTCGTAGATTTTCCCTTCTAGAATAGGGTCAAGCAAGTTTTATGTTCCCGTTGGCGTCTTCTTTCTGCACGCCAGAAAGCTCTATGTTTTTTAGCGGTTGGAGTTTTTGCGTTGAGTTCTTCGCAGTGGTGCATTTGATAGTATCTCGTCATTAATAGTGACTAGGCCTCCAGTCGGTGCAGTTATCATTGACGGCAAGCGGCTAGTCCCCTCCATCAAATCTTGTTGCACTACCACTTTCTTCCCCTTCAGTGAGGAACCCTCCTTGGTGCTAATCTTCAACAGTGATGGTAGACCTTCTTTTTCTTGACGGCTAACCATGTCCATAAGGGGACCCTCATATTCCATATCAACTTGAATGATGTCCACGTCAAAGTCTATGATGCCACCCGGCGATGCCCTTTCTTTGTTAAGAGCAAGATTCCTGCCATCCTTAAAAGCAAAGATCAGCTTCAGTCCTGAAATTTTCTCTGTAGACAATAGGGAAACATCAGTGAGCCGAAATTCAACAGGAACAAGAACAAAAAAAAACATTTATGAGATGAAATTTTAGTTTACGCTATATATATATATATATAATTTAATTTAGTAGAAAAGAGAAGATCAAAGTACGTAACTTCAAAAATTTTTCATTTTATTTAAGTTAATTTTATTACAAATTTTTTTTTGGACCCGGTCACAGATGTTTAGCCAAATAAATAATCCTAAAATAATCAAAATTTCAATTCAAGCAATGTCAAGTTGCATAGTATATCTTCAAGTATCATCCGTTAATCGGTAACATGGGCCTTTCGCCTCTGAAATCCACCAGCTGGTAGGCTCCTCCTTAATAGACCTTTTCCACAACAAATGGACTTTCCCAAGTTGGCTCAAATTTCTCACCTATCTTGTGGCGTGCAAGAATTAGTCTTTTGAGAACGAGTACAAGACCACCAACTTTGAACGTCCTTGGGAGAACAAATTTGTCATGAGTTTGTACCATCCTTGTCTAGTAAAGCTCCAAATGCTGTTGTGCTTCTAGTTGCTTTCTTTCAAGACTTTCCAATTCCTCAATTCTGAGTTTCACACTTTCTTATATTGTAAGATGATTGGCGACACCGACTTTGAGAGACGGCGTCTGAACTTCTTGCGGTAGCACAACCTCTGATCCGTACACAAGTGCGTAAGATGTACATAGGATAGGAGTCCTGAATGTTGTCCGATAGGCCCACAAAGCTTCTAACAGTTTGTTATGCCAACCACTTTTGTTCTCGTCCAATATTTTCTTCAAAATTTGTACCAGTATTTTGTTGAAGGCTTCAGTTAAGCCATCACCCCGGGATAGTAGATTGTTGAGTACCTCTAATATTTCTCATGCCATTTGGTAAAATTGTTGATTTTGTGGTCTTGAAGGCTGTCACATTGTCGAAGATTACTCTACGCGGTACACCAAAACGGGAACATTCTGACTCTTAAAAATTGGAGTACATTCTATGTTGTAACCTCTCGTAACGACATTGCCTTTACCCATTTACAAAAGTAATTTGTAGCTGCAAGAATAAATCTGTATTTCCTAGAGGATGGAGGGTCTATCAAACCTGTTATGTCCGTGCCCCAACACTCGAATGGCCTCAAAGCAATGGTTGGGTGTAGCACACTCGGAGGTTGGTGTAAGTCCACCCCATGCACTTGGTATTGGTGACACTTTCTGGCTGTATCCATGCAATTGGACATCATTGCTGACCAATAATATTCAATTCTCTTAATCTTTATTTTCATTTTGGGTCATGACTGGTGAGCACCACACAATCCAACATGTACTTCTTTGATAATATTCTATGCTTCGGCTCTACGTAGGCACCGCATCTACATCTGATCGAATGATTTCCTTTAGAGGACATCACCTACTAGAGCGTAAGACATAGCCCTTCTTGTGATGTGATATGTTGTTAACTTGTCTTCTGACAACTTTCCAGTTTGCAAATATTTCATAAATGGCTTACGCCAATCCTCGCTAACATCAGCAACTGCAACTGTCATTCCTTTTTCTTCAAGCTTGCGTAGATTTCCAAGGTCGATTCAGGACAAAACCTGTCTTCCTTATATTGTGATGTCAGTGGAACCCTCCGAGGGACACACCAATTTATTTGCAAGTTTTGCTAAAGCATCAGCATGGGCATTATCTTCCCAAGGAATCCGGTAGAAAATTATACTAGGGATCTACTCTAATAGCCACTTTGTGTATTGATGATACTCTGTTAACCTTGGCTTCAAGATATTATATTGCCCGGTGACTTGTTGAATGATGAGCTGAGAGTCACCGTAGATGGTGATATCTATTATATCCATTGAGATTGCCAATTCCAATTCGGTGATTAACGCTTCATACTTTGCTTCGTTGTTTGTGCACGACTCTGTCAGGTGGTAGGAGAATCTCAACATACCTTTATCTGGTGTGATGAAAATCAAACTAATTCCTGTTCTTCTTGGTATAATTGTTCCTGATCCTTTGTCTTTTCTGGATGATGAAACTCCGTCAAAGTACATCTCTCAACGTTGTGCACAAAAGAATTCCATTTGTAATATCTGCTCATCTGGTAACTCATTATTAAGAGGGGACCCAGCTGGAAGTGGGTGTGCAATGAGAAAGTGTGCTAAAATCTGTCCCTTGATAGTGTGGAGTGGAACAAAAGTTATATCATATTGCAATAAAATCATTGACCATCTCGCTACACATCCGGAAAGTGTTGGTCGGGTCATCAAATATTGCAATAGATTAACTTTCAAAATCAAGGTTATCCTATGAAAAAGCATGTAGTGTCTAAGCTTTTAGGCAGAGAAAATCAAAGCTAGACAATGTTTCTCGATAGGTGGATACTTTACCTCCGTCAGTATTTGACGTCTACTTAAGTATTATAGTGTGTTTTCCTTACCCTCATCATTGACATGAGCTAACAGGGATCTGAGAGAGTCGTCTAAGGCCACAATATAAAGTATCAACAGTTTTCCCGAGATAGGGGCTGCCAAAACATGAGGTGTCATTAAGTATTTTTTAACTTCCTCGAAGGCCCGTTGGAATTTCTCTACCCAAACAAATTTTGCATCCTTGTTAATTAATGACGAGAAGTACTGACACCTACCTGAGAGATTAGAAATAAAGCGTCTCAGATATGCCTACTTCCCTTGAAAGGAACATAGTTGTTTCAAGGTTTTGAGAGGAGGCATTTCTAAGATAACTTTAATCTTATCCGGGTCAATCTCGATTCCCCAATGAAGAACAACAAATCCTAGAAATTTCCCAATGGTAATGCCAAAGGTGCAATTTAAGGGATTCATCTTGAGATTGTATTATCGTAATCGTTCAAAAACTATCCTCAAATTGTACAAATGGACTATTTTCTGTTTACTTTTGATCAATAAATCATCCACGTAACGTTCTGCTTGATTTTGAATGAGGTCGTAAAAAATCTTTATCATCGCTCGTTTATAGGTCGCTCTGGTGTTCTTCAACCCAAATGACATCACTGTATAGTAGAAAATCCCAATACGCATTCTGAAAGCTGAAAGGGTTGCATCTTCCGGAGCTATGTTGATCTGGTTATATCCCGATGATCCATCTATGAAGGAGAAAGTCTCGTGTGTCAAAGCGATGTCCACCATCATCTATGGTATCGGTAGTGGGAATTCATCTTTCGAACACACTTTATTCAAATCCCTGAAGTTGACACATACATGAATTTGTCCATTTTTCTTTTTAACTGGCACAATGTTGGCTAATCATGTAGGGATTGCTCTTCTCTTACAAAGTTAGCGTCTAATAGTTTCTTCACCTCGACAATCACTTGCTGCTCTATTTTGAGGCGCATCCTTCTTGGAGCTTGTTTTATTGGCGTCATATCTTTGTCTACCCCGAGTTTATGAAATGCAACCTCTGTTGACAGTCCTAACATTTCATCATAACTCCATGCAAAGCAATCGTTAAATTATGACAATAACTTTATTAATTTTGTGGATTCTTCCTTATCGATTAAAGAACTTATGAAGGTTGGTCGAGGCTGCTTCTCAGTCCCGAGATTGATTTCTTTCAACTCATTAGTTTTTGACTTAATATCTTCTTCAAATTCTAGCGGAGCAACTTCTATTAGTTGATGAGTAGAGTCATCCTCTGCATCGAGGAAATCCTCTTTTGATTCACTAGTAACAACCATGCAAAATCCCGTATCATCGACTGGTCCGATCGTACTAAATTTGAGACCCTCTTTCAAGTTAGGAATTCAACTCTTAACATTCCATAATTTTTCAAAAAGTTACAATTTATCTTTTAGCATCTATTTTGGCAATTGTCCTTGTTGAATTAACTTTTGTACACAAGACAAAAAGTATCCAAAAGGTAATTCCATTAATTCATTAAAATTCTCATCCAAATTTCAAAATTGGTAGAAGCAGAAGCACGGTAAAATTTGATCGGCATTAAACCAGCGCTATGGACTTCTTTGACCTCTAAATTCTCGACCTTTTGAGGGAGGACTGGAGTAAGGATCATGACATTCACATAGTGGTTTGTCCAAATCACTTCTCTTCGTATCTTCTAAGGATATCTCGTACTGAGGTTTCCTCTGTTTCTTCATTATTATTTCTTCTTCAAAACTCTTTTCGTCATCAATATTGATGGTTGGCCGAGTTTATTCAACAATTACATTGGCTCTTCCTCATCCACGTCCCTGGCCTCAATCTCGAGTACATGGGCTAAAAGAACCCCTATCACCTCGTTGTGAAGAGATGATAGCAGACTTTTGAAGTGGAGTTGAATGGCTTCTTCTTTGTGACTCCTCTGAATCTTCCACTTCATTCTCCACAACTTCACATAAGAAGATAACATTCCCTAGAGGCGAGTAGTAAGCGACGTCTTCATGAATGCCAACTTCATGAATTGAAAATGGTTGTAAATCTCCTTTGATGCAATATTCTTGTCCTTCCCTATAATGCTTAATGCATTGATGTAGGGAAGATGGAACCATGTCATGCTCGTGAATCCACGGTCGATCAAGTAGAATATTAAAAGAGGTCTCGGCATTGATGATATGGAATTTAGTGGTTGTTACTAACTCTCCAACTTTCATAAGCAATGTAATTGATCCAATGGCTCTCTCTCCCTTTTGGTTGAATCCTCTTAACATCATCTTATCGACTGTAATCTCTTGAGCTTAAATGTTCGAATATACTAATGTCCGTAAACTCATCAAGTTGAGGGATACTCTAGGATCTACCAAAACTCTTGACAACACAAACATACTGATGTTAACGGAGATATGAGTGGATGATTATGGTTGGCGGTACCGAGCAGCAAGATCTCATCTGTGAAGGTTACCCCAGGCTGCTCTTTTAATGAGCAAACTTCATTCGAGGATGTGTTGGCCAACTGGGTTAAGCAAATATCTGGATCAAGCAGCACCATAACTAGAGATTCTCTCATTTCTTTTGAAAAGATTAGAGCGTCGTAAATTTTTAGTTTGGTCGGTAACTTCCAAAGGTGAGCTAACATGTTATAATCCACTTTATACGACCCTCTAAACTTTACTTGGTTATGTGGCTCTTCCGTAGATGGAACTAGAGATGGCTCTTCTCGAGTTATAATTTGTTTTCCTTTATCCACTGGAGCTGACCTTGAGGGTAATACTTTCCCGCTCCTTAGATCTATCTCTGTGATTTCTTCTTCTTTAGATGTTGTAGGCAGAATTTTTGGTGTCTCCTCTTCTTCCTTGAAGAAATCCAAATTGATAGCGAGCGGTGACACTCGAGGACTGGTTTCTCACTTCTGGCTCTGTCTTAACCTATGTCATTGATGTCTTCCTCATCCTTGCTAACGGGTTGATCAAACTTAAGTACGATTTGAGGATCGTTTTGAAAATCGGAATCAAAGCTGGAGTGACAAAAATCAGCCATGCTGTCAGCAGAAATAGTTAAAACTTAGCCGCAATCATCATCAATATATTTATAATACCCCGGAGGGGCAAAAAATAATCATACATGATCAAGGGTTCGAGGATTTTCTCCCCCCGAATCTGAGACAACCAATCTAACAGAGGCAACCCCTATCCTACCCCCCACGCTATCAGTTTTTGTGACGTCATTCTTTTCTTTCTTCTGAGGTTGTGGTAATTTCTCTTATGAAACTTCTATCTCTTGTTGAACAAGTTTTATACTTGAATGCTTGCCTGAACTGAAGCGGTCTGAATCTAATCCAGTATCTTTTTGGATGACTTGCTCTAAACGGTAGTCCATTCATCTCTTCCTAAGTATAGATCTTTTGGAGTGATTGGTTTAGCCGAAATGATATTTATAGAACCTCTTTCATGTTCTTTTAAATATTCTTTCAGGATTGTTATATTTCCTTTTTAAGATTCTTCTCGAGCCAATCCTTGAAGATAAAACAATCCTCTATAGTGTGTTCGAGCATCCTGTGATACGGGCAATAATTTGGTTGATCTTTCTTATTGACCTCTTCCGGTTTCTTTGGATCTGGTAATGTGAACTCATACTTCTTCATTAGACTTCTGAACATCTTGGGTACTGCTTTGTCTTTGAAGGAATACACCACTTTCTGTCGCTCTCCCAAGGGCATTCTCTTATTCTTTGCTCGGTATGATCCTCCCTGATGTGGTTCTGGCCATACTGTTGCAGCTGTTGTTGTTGGCTATGCAGTGGTGGTGGTTGGGAATCCTGACGAAAGTTTTCAGCATAAATCTTTATTGGCTATTTTCCCTTGTCAATCGTTGCCACTTTCTCAGACTTCTTCTCGAATATCTTGGTTATCCTGGACTTCTCGGCCTTCTCATGAGAATCCATATGCTTGACTTCTTCTTGCAGATTGCTGGCTTTGCTGAGTAGCTTCTCAAAGGATTTGAAGGTGAGTCCTTTAAGCATGAAAGCTATTGACCCATGGATGCTTTTGATTAGGATCTCAATCACATGATGTTCCTGTAATTGGGGTTCACATTTCATGCTAAGGTTTCTCCACCTAAAAATATAATCTACTAGAGTCTCGTTAGGCCTTCGTTTCTCTATCACACGATCTCTAATAGAACAATGATGCTATGCTCCAGAAAATATTTTCACAAGCAACTGCTCTAACTCAAAGAATGTGCTCATTGATCCATTAGGTAATTTGACATACCAATTAAATGTTATCCCTGATAAGCGGCTGATAAACTGACGGAAAAGCAATGTTTCGTTACCTTTAGTATTGCCATAACTGGCTCAGAAATGTGTTATGTGCTGTCTAGGATTTCTAGTCTTGTCAAATATCTTAAATTTTGGTGATACAAAACTTTTAGAATAAGGTACGACATCAAATTCCTCCGGGTAGGGTCTACCCTTTAAAACCAATGCACCACCTTAGATTGAGCAAGGCCTCCCGAACTTATTTGACCATTTGTTTAAATTCCCTCTCTGGTATGACGCTTTGGGTAGAGTCCTTCTTTTGTTGATCATCTCTATTGGCCGAGGAAACTTCCCTCCTCTCATCTATTATTTGTATAATTTCTGGTTGGTTGACTTATGAAGAAGCTAATTGTTGTGGTTGAGATTGTCCCTGAGCTGCAGCCATGGTAGTCATAGTAGTGGCCATCTCTTCCATTCTTTTCTCCATTTAGCTGATTTGCTCATCCCTCGGAAAGAAAGTCCTATGCAGTTCATCTACGAAGTTCCCTTTAGAAAGAGATTGGACATCACACGCAGATGTAGCGGCCCTGGTCTTGATGACATTAATATCCATGCAGTCTTCCTCGAGGTAGGCTTTAGATTCTTCATTTACATCATCAACGGAAATTCTATGTTCTCGAGCTGACTCTGAAATCTCAATTCTGAGCCTTTCAACCTTTTCTTCAATTATTAACCCTTGTATCACTTTACGATCCGGAGGCCTCTGCTAGACAACCTCTACCTGTGTTTCCTCGTCGCTCGCAATTGTTGTGGCCATGAAAGATACTTCAGATCCCTGCTTTATTCCATAATTCCATCTTACGGGTTCACTGAATTGTATCAGTATGGTGACCTTGGGTATCACACCTTTTTCTTTGACGGTGATGCTTTGAGACGGGGTGTCTAAATAGAAACATCAACATGTCGAAGATAGGTATGCTCCCCATGAAGAAGACCGGATGATGTACCAGGCAACCTATTTATCCTTTCCTTCGGAACTCTGGGAACATCTTTATGGCTGATAATTGGTAGAAATCTCGGACCCGAACGTGACTTAACTAGTTGACGACCTACTGGTCTAGTAACGATAGAATCGGTAGAGACGGTGGTAATATCAACTCTGCTCCCCAAGAGGAAACTGATAGAAATGCGAGGAGGTAAAGTTTTAATTGGTGTCTGAGACCGTCTGGCAGATCTGACTTCCTTTAGTATTTCTCTCTTCATATGAGGGGATACTGCACATCCCACTCACTTAAGCAATTCACCGACTGAACAACCCTCTTTGGTAGCTAGTCTCTAAAACACTCTACCGACTCAGGTGATAGGAGTAGACCTCTTCCTCTCCCCACCATGTCCATAAGGTGCTGGTAACACAGCGACAATCCTCTGGATACTCTAGTGCCCATCGGTGCTTATTAAGGGATGGAGTATACTCCCTCGCAAAAGCGGAGAGGTATCTAAAAATCTCAGTTTCTCCTAATGAGAAATTTCATCAACAGACACGTCTTTAGAAATCTGAGCTTTAGTAGCATTGTGAATCTTTCGGATGCGGTTTCTCCTTTGCGACCAAGTTAATGGCGCAAATCTCAAACTAGATCCAATTTTGAATATTGACGGCGGGATAACCAATCTTTCAGTCGGGCCTTCAACAATCATAACCTCTTTTTGCTTAGTAGAAACGGGAAACACAGACTTAACAGGCGCTGTGGTGGCAGTAGTCTTTCCCTCCTTGTAAGAAGGGAAATCCTGAGGGCAGTTCAAGTTAAACTCAACAGATGATTCCTAAACCTCTGGAGCAACGACTTTCATCACGATGAATGGGGCTTTCCCGAGAATGACCTCGAGATCTTCAAATCCTGCTCCAAACTTAATGGTGGGAGCGACATTATGGGCGCCACAGCTCATCGATAGGTTGCACAAAAAAGTGAGCATTGGAAACGCCATTGCAGTAACTACAAAAAAAGGAAAATCCTGGGGTTAATTATTTGGCCAATACTCGGTAATCATAGTGCGAGCACTACAGATTAACAGAGGTTGATCTGTAGACCTGGTAAGTTTTTATTTAATTTTAAAATTTTAGTAAAAATGGTTTAAAAGTATGAAGATTTAATTAATATAAAGAAAATTAAAGGGCAAGCATAGCAAGAAACAATTCAATTAATTTACAAAATAGCAAACCAAACTGNCTTGTATCACTTTACGATCCGGAGGCCTCTGCTAGACAACCTCTACCTGTGTTTCCTCGTCGCTCGCAATTGCTGTGGCCATGAAAGATACTTCAGATCCATGCTTTATTCCATAATTCCATCTTACAGGTTCACTGAATTGTATCAGTATGGTGACCTTGGGTATCACACCTTTTTCTTTGACGGTGATTCTTTGAGACAGGGTGCCTAAATAGAAACATCGACATGTCGAAGATAGGTATGCTCCTCATGAAGAAGGCCGGATGCTGTACCAGGCAACCTATTTATCCTTTCCTTCGGAACTCTGGGAACATCTTTATGGCTGATAATTGGTAGAACTCTCGGATCCGAACGTGACTTAACTAGTTGATGACCTACTGGTTTAGTAACGATAGAATCGGTAGAGACGGTGGTAATATCAACTCTGCTCCCCAAGAGGAAACTGATAGAAATGCAAGGAGGTAAAGTTTTAATTGGTGTCTGAGACCGTTTGGCGGATTTGACTTCCTTTAGTATTTCTCTCTTCATATGAGGGGATACTACACATCCCACTCGCTTAAGCAATTCACCGACTGAACAACCCTCTTTGGTAGCTAGTCTCTAAAACATTGTACCGACTCAGGTGATAGGAGTAGACCTCTTCCTCTCCCCACCATGTCCATAAGGTGCTGGTAACACAGCGACAATCCTCTGGATACTCTAGTGCCCATCGGTGCTTATTAAGGGATGGAGTATACTCCCTCGCAAAAGCGGAGAGGTATCTAAAAATCTCAGTTTCTCCTAATGAGAAATTTCATCAACAGACACGTCTTTAGAAATCTGAGCTTTAGTAGCATTGCGAATCTTTCGGCTGCGGTTTCTCCTTTGCGACCAAGTTAATGGCGCAAATCTCAAATTAGATCCAATTTTGAATATTGACGGCGGGATAACCAATCTTTCAGTCGGGCCTTCGACAATCATAACCTCTTTTTGCTTAGTAAAAACGGGAAACACAGACTTGACAGGCGCTGTGGTGGCAGTAGTCTTTCCCTCCTTGTAAGAAGGGAAATCCTGAGGGCAGTTCAGGTTAAACTCAATAGATGATTCCTAAACCTCTGGAGCGACGACTTTCATCACGATGAATGGGGCTTTCCCGAGAATGACCTCAAGATCTTCAAATCCTGCTCCAAACTTAATGGTGGGAGCGACATTATGGGTGCCACAGCTCATCGACAGGTTGCACAAAAAAGTGAGCATTGGAAACGCCATTGCAGTAACTATAAAAAAAAAGGAAAACCCTGGGGTTAATTATTTGGCCAATACTCGGTAATCATAGTGCGAGCACTACAGATTAACAGAGGTTGATCTGTAGACCTGATAAGTTTTTATTTAATTTTAAAATTTTAGTAAAAATGGTTTGAAAGTATGAAGATTTAATTAATATAAAGAAAATTAAAGAGCAAGCATAGCAAGAAACAATTCAATTAATTTACAAAATAGCAAACCAAACTCGAAAGAGAAAGTGAAGTTTAGGACCCAGTGCGGGACCGGCTTCACAACGCNAACCTTAGCCCAACCTAAACCCAAGTCTAACCCAACACCCCAAAATTAATTGAATGCCCAAAATCTACCAAATTGACCATCCCAATCAACTCAAAATCACTTCAAATATTTTCTAGAGATATCATGAAACCATCTTCACTATCTTGATCAATTGAGCTCAAACAATAATTTTGACGGAAGTCGAATTTGACAGATTTTCTGCCCGATCATCAACGAGGTTGTCCAAACGACCCCGGACAACGAAACAGATTGTATCGCGACATCCTGAACGTCAATTTTGCCTAAGGGAGATGCTCATCTTACGATGATGGTGTGTTTGGGAGAACATGTACAAAATGAAGTATATAATAATAATGATAATAATAATAATAATAATAATAATAATAATATTATTATTATTATTATTATTATTATTATTATTATTATTATTATATACTTCATTTTGTACATGTTCTCCCAAACACACCATCATCGTAAGATGAGCATCTCCCTTAGGCAAAATTGACGTTCAGGATGTCGCGATACAATCTGTTTCGTTGTCCGGGGTCGTTTGGACAACCTCGTTGATGATCGGGCAGAAAATCTGTCAAATTCGACTTCCGTCAAAATTATTGTTTGAGCTCAATTGATCAAGATAGTGAAGATGGTTTCATGATATCTCTAGAAAATATTTGAAGTGATTTTGAGTTGATTGGGATGGTCAATTTGGTAGATTTTGGGCATTCAATTAATTTTGGGGTGTTGGGTTAGACTTGGGTTTAGGTTGGGCTAAGGTTGGTTAGGTTCAAATTGATGACTCAAAATGGTCNCCAAGAAAGAAATGGGTAAAGCATGTCAATGAAAGAAGGGTAATTTGGTCCATGAGGAACATGAACACATTATCGATGTATGAAAGTAATGTTTCCAGATTAATATGGAGAGAGAAGCTAATTCCCCAACAAAGTCGCCAGAAGCTGTCAACACTATTTTGGTTGAGGAGTTGCCCATTGAAAGCTGTCGGTCGCCAAAATCAAAAATCCCGTCACCCACTTCAGAAAGGCATTTTATTTACATATAAATATATAAGTTTAGAACAAAGATGAAATCAAACTGATCCCATATCTTTCATAGTTTAAATGAAAGAGCATTATACCTCAAATCCTATATTTATCCTGAAAGATAAACACAAGACTTGAGGGTAAGGCTCGATCAAATAAACTAAGAAATGTATGACATCCGTTTGGTTTGCAAAAACAATTTTATTTGCCAATAAATTCCCTTATTTAATGTGAAGAATTAAATAGGGTTTATATTAAGTTGGGCTTAGAAAAGCTTCCTATAAGGGCAAGCCCTTATAGTTAATTACATCTTAGATAACCAAGAGCACCTAAGAAAACTCTCGATAAAAATTGAAAATATTATCTTCAAAGAGGTCAAAAGGATAGGAATTTTCAACGAGATCGGACAAAGAGGTGTGAAAGGGGAATGACTCAAATTTGGAACATTTATTATGGAATTTAAAGGAGGAAGAACTATGGGATGTCATAGATCCTGAGGAGAACCTCGGCGACTTCTCAAGCTATCCTATGGTTTGGCTTCAGTTTAGAGGAAAAATTATTTAAATGTTTCATCCTGCCAATTTTATTAGTTAGAGCTTACATTTGTGTGAATTGATCACACAAATAACCTGGAAGATATGAGGATTTAAGCCATGACGAAGACAACCTCAGAATCCTAAGACGAGTTAGGGCTTATATTGTACAACTGAGTTATACAAAGGCCTAAAGTGAGGTTGAGAATTTATGTCACACTAGGCGAACAACCTCAAAATTCTATGGATTGTTGTTTAATTCTAAGGAGTGGTTTAGTTGGTGTAGACATGTTTTGCTGTTGAAGATGGTCGTGCTGCCCACAATGCCCTCAGCTTTAGTAAATAGACAACGCATTTAGGATTTAATGGAATGGGAATAACACATTCATGCTCATGTATTTCGCAAAGATGTATGTTTTAAACCACCAAGATGGGACTAATAGATTAAAGAAGAAAGACATGGCATTTCTCCCAAAGTTTTCTTTAATCTATCCGTCGATTCTAAAGCCACATTTTTACAAATTATCAAACACATTTGATAAAGAGTACTTAATGATCTTTGGCATCAGAGTAAGATTTACAGTAACATGCAAATATCCAAGGTCTTCAAAGTTTTAATAGACTTAGACATCTCTTTCTAATGTGGAGAGTGTATGAACAACAAACGAATGTCTCATGATGCCTTTTAAAAAAAAAAATTCAGCAAGGATTTTAGAAAATCCTCAAGAGTAGCACACAAACAAGCCAAAATTTCACAAGACAACAAAAACGTGGTATATTGGTAGCCCAAATATGAAATCACAAATAAATATCTAACTACTAAGTAGGAACACTGAGCGGCCAAACAAGAAATTTGAGCGAGCCACCAAATTTTGGTAGAACCTCTCTCTTTTCTCAAATTTTTGGCCAACCCCTATACTCCCCCCAAATGGGGTTTTTATAGCTAAGAAAGGAAGAGGAAGCTCACCTAAAACTACCCATGGTGAACCAAACACAAGGAGCCATCATCTAAATCGCAGCAAGGGGCGACAGAAGCAGGAGATAAGATCGTGATAAGGATAACATATGGGTGTGATGGGAATGAAGAGAAGAGGAAGACCTCCCATACGGGCAGCTCAAGGAGAGCAGAAGATAAGGAATGAAGTTGCAAAGGAGAGCTCATGTGCGACAGAGGGTATGGGCGGACGATAGAGCCAGAGGCGGG
>JXCR01119931.1:32653-48986 GCA_002079205.1 Phalaenopsis hybrid cultivar | reverse complement strand
ATATATATATATATATATATATATATATATATATATATATATATATATATATATATATATATATATATATTATCTTGGCATAGGAGTTGTTGCTGGACCTTGACAGAAAGTGTAGAGGAAGCAATCTCAATCTGAAATTGGATATCCATAAAGCTTACGATACTTTCAATTGGGATTTTATATTGGACACTTTAATTGCTAGGGGTTTCTTTGAGCCCTTTATAATCTTGATAAAAAGATGGTTGTGTCTTAATAATCACTCTATCTTAATCAATGGGAAAAGCCATGGTTTCTTCTCTGAATCAAGGGGAATTAAACAAGGAGATCCACTATCTCCTACTATCTTCATTCTTGCTATGGATTATCTTTCTAGACTTTTAAATCAATAGTTTGCCTCTTCTCCTCACATGACATATCAGCATAGATCTAATATTGGGGTGACTCATCTGTCTTATGCTGATGATATTATCATTTTCTCCAAGGCTACCAAAACTGCTGTGAAGGCTCTTTTCCAAGGACTGACACAATTCCAAATCACTTCTGGTATGCATCTTAATAAACAAAAATGTCAATTCTTTACTAGCTCAAAAACTCTTCCTCATTAGGCATTGGATTGCTCAGTACACTGGCTTCAGCAAAGCTCCCAACCAAATCAACTATCTTGGTGTCCAATTACTCAAAGGGAGAACCAAGCAAACACAATTCAATGGAGTTATTGATCAATTTCAGAAAAAGCTGCAGTGTTGGACAAATTATTTCCTTTCTAATGGAGGTAGAATTACCCTACTTAAAAGCATCATAACTTCCATTCCATCGTATGCTCTTCAAATGTTTACCATGAAGAAAGGTACTCAGATTAGGCTGGGCAGAATTTTCAACAAATTTCTGTGGGTTGGACAAAAAGAAACAGTTCCATTGGTTAGCTTGGAACAATTTATGTAAACCCCAAAGTGCTGGTGGTTTAGGCTTTAATGATTTTCAGCATCTCAGTATCATCAACTTATGCAAACTATGGATAAAGTTCAGAGCACAAGGTAGCCTTTGGGCTATGTTTATGAAGGGGAAGTATTGTAGGGCAGTTCGTCCTACTATGGCTAAAAAAAAGATGGGTGATTCTAGGTTGTGGTCTAAGCTTCTAGAAATTAGAAACAAAGCTGAGGAGTTATTTATTTGGGAGATTGGTGAAGGCCAAGTTAATTTTTGGCTTGATAAGTGGGTATGGAATGGGGAGAGGCTTCACCACTCCAATCCTAATTCAATGACAAAAGTGAAGGAATTCTGGAGTGATAATCAGTGGAACTGCAATCTGTTGGATGCCATCCTAACTAAAGAACAAATGCATTGGGTAAAGCAAACTAAAATCTTTCCTAGGAAGAAAGATAGACTCATTACTAAACAAGCTTCCACACAAAAATTATCTGCTTTCATCTACCAACAGCTTTTTAAATGGGAACCTGTCAAGTGGGGTAATTTGATTTGGGGGAAGTGGTTAACACCTTCCATGTCCTTTTTCTGCTGGAGATTATGAAAATCCTTACTTCCTAATGATGATATTTTGAAGATGAAAGGGCTTAAGGGACCCTCTTGCTGTCAGCTATATAGTAAAGCTGAGGAAAGTCTGGATCATTTATTCTTCTCTTGTAACTTCTCCCAAGGGGTCTGGTCTGGTATACTAAAACAACTGAATATTGACACTCTTAAAGTCAGCTGGCAATACTTTTTGGGGTGTTGGATGGAATGTTTAGATGCCAAATTAATAATCATTCCTTGTATTGTTGCCTGATTTTTTTGGATGTGCAGCAATGAGTCTAAATATGAAAACAGCAAACTAAAGGAGATGAAGGTGGCGCTAAATTGTACTTCCTATCTGCAAAAGATAATAAAATTTCAGAACTTTCTTAATATTTTCCTAAATTGGGTGCCTAGTGTGCAGAAGCTAAAAGTGCCTACTTTAGTTCTCTGGAACCCACCTCCTGTGGGGTGGATGAAAGCCAATACTGATGGAAGCTTTTGTAAGGAGGCTGCTGGTGTAAGAGGAATCTTTAGGAACTCTCTGTGGAAGTGCATGTTATACTTTTCCTCTCCCATTTGGGTTTTGGATGCACTTGAAACTGAAATGATTGCTATCTTTTGGGCAATCTACCTTGCCAGGCATTGCAACATTACAAAATTGATAATTGAGACAGATTCCTTCAACTGTATTAGATTCCTAAATCATGAAGAGGCTGCTCCTTGGAATGTTGCTAGGTGGATTGCTAAAATCCCGAGCATGTTAAGCAATGTTGAAGTGATTTTCCAGCATATCTTAAGGGAAGGAAATACCTCTGCACATAGCTTGGCAGCTAGGGGGAAGGATAATGAAGAAATTGCTGTAGAGACCATACCTTCCACTCAACTTGAAATACTTCTTCATGGGGATAGTTTATTCATTCCATATATTAATTGTAGGAGGTGATGTTTTGTTTTTGACACTAGTTCGTCTTNGAATGTTGCTAGGTGGATTGCTAAAATCCCGAGCATGTTAAGCAATGTTGAAGTGATTTTCCAGNATTTTTATTTTTCTTCAGGATCAAGTTTTTGGTTTTGTTGCAAAATAAGGAAATATAAGTGAAAAATACCATAAAAAATATTGTTATACTATGCATAAGAATTAAGTACGGGATCAAGTTTTTGGCGCCATTACCGGAGAAGAAAACTAAGTTCGGTTTTATTTTTAGAAAGTCTTATTTAAACTTTAAATATTATATCTTATTTTTAATAATTTATTTTATTTTATGTTAGTGTATGCGTAGTTCAGGTTCTGAAGGACTAGTGTCAAACGATTCCGAATTAGAAAGAACTATTAGAAAAATTAGAAAAACAAAAAAATTGAAAAATCTAAAAAAATTACAAAAATGGCAAACTAAAATAATCAAAATGCTGAAATTCATCAAGAGTTTAGACCTTTAAGAGAATATGGCAACCCTACTGTAGATGAACTTCATTGTAGTATTCTAAAACCTACTGTAGTGGCTAATTGATTTAAGCTTAAACCTGCTATTATCCACATGATATCAAATAATCAGTTTGGGGGATCACCAACTGAAGATCCAAATTTACATCTTACCAATTTTCTAGAATTGTGTGCTGCATTTAAATACGATAGTGTTTCAGATGATTCCATAAGACTTAGGTTATTTCCTTTCTCACTGAGGGATAAATCTAAGACGTGGTTGAATTCGTTAGCACCTGGATCTATCATAACTTGGGGTGATTTAGCACAAAAATTCCTTGCTAAATATTTTTCATCATAAAAAAACTGTGAAGCTTAGAAATCATATTACATCTTTTAATCAGTTTGAAAGGGAATCTATTTATGAAGCATAGAAATGATTTAAAAAACTCTTAAGAAAGTATCCACACCATGTTATACTAGATTGGTTAATAATTGAAACCTTTTATAATGGATTAATTGGTACTCTATTGACCTCATTTTTGGTTGAGGTTTAGTTTTTCCTCTGTAGTAGCCTAAGGTCTAGCCATAGGATTTTCCTGTTGGATATTCTTAGAAAACTAGACATGGAACCATTAGAAATTCCAAACTCTTCTCTATTCAGCTTGAAGTTCCAAATTCTTAGAAAACTAGCCCTGAACTCAAATTTCTAGCCTAGATCCCTTGATCTTTTGGGATACTCATGCAGATGGTCCCCTAAACCTACTAGCCCTAGGGCTATGGTTTAACTAAGACCACTATGTAGAGGACCCAAAATGGGTTTTCCACATCCATGGCTTATTGGTGATGATTGGTACCTCAACTCTACCAAAATACCCATCTTGTCCTTTTACCCCTAAAACACCCCCAAATTACCAAAATACCCCTCTTGGGCCCAAAATCCCAAAAATTCTAAAAATTACAAGAAAATTCCAATAAATCCCAAATAATCCCAATTTCATCTCTTTTAACTACAACATAACCCAATTTGGCCAATTTGACCATCTTTAACCAAAATCCCGAAATTGCCCTTTAAAAACCCAAATTTCCCCAAATCCAACTCAAATGGACACCAATTTGATCTCAATTGACCCCAATTCCAATCCTAAACTCAAATTCACTATTGATATGACCAAACTAAATCAAATACAAGCTCAATTGGTCCATGATTTGAACCCAATTTTGATTTGGGTCAAAACCCCAATTTTGACCATATGACATAATCTCACCAAATTGAACCCATAGCCTAGTCAATTGGCCTAAATTGATGTTGAAAAATCTTGATAACATTTATATAAATTAAAGTAAACCACCAATTTACCTTGGTGAAGCCTCAAATTCCTTTGATTTTGGCCTAAATCAAAAATTCCCAAATTTAGCCCCAAATTAGCTAAGTCCCCAAATTTCACCCAATTGATTGCCTTTACCTCCAAATTGGCATCCAATTCATGTTTAAAACTCTTCATGGGGCCCTTATTGACCATTTACAACAATCAATTTGGACAGCCCAAGGCTAACCCAAGTTGGACCCAAGCCTAGCCCAACATGACCAAATTGATTAATTAAAATTCCCTCAAATTGGCCCTTCAATTGGACTCAAAACCACTTCCATCCTTCACCAAAGTTGTTCCTTATGATCATATACACCAAATTCAATAATCAATCGAACCAATTGATATGGCTAGCCTAACCTAAACCCAAGTTTTGGTCTTTCACACCCACTTGGACCCATGCACTAAATGTGACCTAACCACCTTACAACCACCAAACTAACTCCACTACAGCCATTAGTTGGACCTAGTGACCAGTCTAAACACCATGAAACCACCTAAATCAAGCCATATTAGTTGGACCTAGTGACCAGTCCAAACACCATGAAACCACCTAAATCAAGCCATGGACCAACGTTTTCCACCCACTTGGACCCATGCACTAAATGTGACCTAACCACCTTAAAGCCACCAAATTAACTCCCCCACAGCCATTATCTTAGTGACCAGTCCAAACACCATGAAACCACCTAAATAAAGCCATGGACCAAAGGTCTGGACTTAGTGACCAGTTCGAACACCATGAAATCACCTAAATCAAGAAATGGACCAAAGGTCACCCAAATTAAGGGATCGACTTAGTGACCAGTCCAAACACCATGAAATCACCTAAATCAAGCCATGGACCAAAGGTCCCCCAAAGTTGGACCCATGCACTAAATGTGACTTAACCACCCTAAGGCCACCAAATTAACTCCACCACAGCCATTAGTTGGACTTAGTTTCCAAACACCATAAAATAGCCATGGACCAAAGGTCCCCCAAATTAAGGGATCTTATTTCCAAAAATGCACATGCTTAAGGCATGGACCAAAGGTCCCCCAAATTAAGGGATTTTATTTCCAAAAATGCACATGCTTAAGATACATGGACCAAAGGTCCCCCAAATTAAGGGATCTTTTTTCCAAAAATGCACATGCTTAAGATATGTTTGCCAAATCCAAGCACATTTGCATTAAATTGTTGTGATGGAGTCCTCTGGGTTCCCTGAGCTCCTAGCCACCTCCCCCTGGCCGGATGACCATCCTAGTGGCCGGAAAAGCCCAAAACTGAGAGCCACTCCCATGGCACCTCACGCAAATCAAACCTAGAGGCCTGCTCATCCAAATCAAACTATGGAGCTCCTCTGCTCTCCACCTAAGCACCACAATGCACCCAAAATTATGCCTTGAGAGCCACCCCAAGGCCATTTTTATAAAAACTAACCTCCAACAGCCATGGGAGGTGTGCTAAATTTTTCTCAGAGAGGACTCTTCTCACACAGAGCTTCCCTAAGATCCCCTCAGTGCATCCCAACCATTTTTCCTCACCCATTCCCATTGCCGGAGCTCAATTTTGAGATCAAAACCCTGCCAAAAACCAGGACAGAACCCAATACACCTCCACAGTCCACTAAACTCAAATTAACTTCACCCACACCTTCACAGCTGTAAAAGATACTAAAAACCCATCAAATCCCCTTTCCACAAAGCCTCAACCATAGCTCTAGACCAACACCCAAATTCGGCCGTGATCGAATTCATACCTAGGCCTTATACCAAGACCAGGGACTTAATCCATAGCCTCCTTGGACCCCAACAAACATGTCGAGCACCTCTGATCGAAGCCTCCCTTCTCAGAGTAAAGGTTAAAAACTCCTCCTCCTCCCGAGCTTATTTTGATTCTCTATTTATTTAAGCTTTATTTCATGGTTCCTTAGCTATATAGATGTGTTCGTCTCACTTAGACGAGTCCATAAGATCAAGCCCGAAGTGATTTGCTTGAGACTAGGCCAAGATCTTAAGGTTTTAGTGTGGACGGGCACGGGATCATTCTATCGGGGATGATGACGGGGAGCCGTTCGATCAAGCGTGTATCAAATGGACGGGGGAGATCGCGCCGAACAACACTTAAGGACGTGAACCGCGGTCCGAGTCAGCAGCTACGTGGACGACGGCGTCATACCAGAGCGCGCCATGCATGCCTTTGGAGCTGCCTAGGATCTACTCAGCTGTTTAAATAGATAAATAGAGCTTTTTCCGCATGCCTTCGGAGCTGCCTAGGATCTAGTCAACACACGCTGTTTAAATAGATAAATAGGGCTTTTTAAATTATTTAAATACCCTTAACTTAGAAAATACATAACTTTGTGTAGAAAAATCACAAAAATAAAATAAAAATATCCTCTTGCTCAGTGAATATAGGAGAATAATGTAGAATAATTTTCAAGTCCATTTGATGCATAAAATATTTTTAATTAATCCTGTGGAATAATTTTCAAGTCCATTTGATGCATAAAATATTTTTAATTAATTAAATACTATTCACAGAGGACAACAATGTGGAATAAATTTTAAAATAATTTGATGCATAAAATATTTTTAATTAATTAAATACTATTTGGATCATTTGATTCTCCATGCATATTGACACATCACCTTAGCTTGAAATTTTGACATGTTGTAGTCTCTGTTAGGGGAAGTATTCTCTAATTTTTCCAAAGTCAGAGGAGTTTCCTATACAGAGACCCATATTTTTCAATTTATTTCACATTGTTTGTTTAACATAATCATGGAAATTAGCATATTGATTATAAAATCCTAAGAAAATTTTGGAAGGCCCACCATGACCAGAGAAACCTTTAAAAATAATTTCATGGGTCAAGTCATTTAAAACATCCTTAAATTTTCCAAATACTAAATCACTAAGATAATTAATTTTGAAAAATATAAAAATTTAAATGACTTGATTTTTGATCTACACTGTGACTTATGATCCAGAGAACTCATTGTAAAAGTTTCAAAATATTTTGAGTTCATTTGATAACTTAAATTGATTTTTAAAGATAAACACCACTCTTAACATTTAAATGATTTTTTTAAAAATCTAAATATAACTAAAAAAGTTATGAAACTTAGTTTTTTGAGTTCTCTGTGATCAAGGGTATTTTTTGAAAATAAAATGATATTTAAAATAAAAACTTAATTTTTTGGCCTAGTTTAGGATATTTTATAAAAATAAAATAATATTTAAAATAAAAACTTAATTTTTGGCCTATTTTAATTATTTAAATAATTAAAAATTCATAAAAATCATAAAAATAATAAAACTCATGAAAATGTTCTAAGTTGTTTCCTAATAACTTAGGAACAATTAGAATATTTTTCCTGGTTTTTGAAATAAATATATTGAATTTCAAAGCTTAAAAATAAATCTTTTTTAAAAAAAGGCTAAAAATGAGTTTTTCACTATAAAAATTCCATTAAATCAAAGAAAAATCAAAAAAATATAAAATTTGCTCTTATAAGTTTTCTGACCTTGGGGAGATTTTTTAAAAATTTAAAAGTTAATTTTCACCACTTAAAATATTTTATTTTTATTAAATAACCCAAGAAATTAAAATAATTCTAGTAAATCACAGAGAATTCAAAAAATTGTGAAATTTGACCCAAAGGCTCCTCTAGTCTAATCCTACCTCCAGTAAAAATTTGAAGGGATTATAGTTTATCTTGGTCAAGTTAGGAATTTTCTTTAAAAAAAATCCTATTTTTGCATGAAAATAAATATATAAATTAAATTAAATTTTAAAAAATCACATTTCGTCCTCTAATGCCTCAATTGATCCATGAATGAGGTAGGATAAAAATTTTAAAGTCATTTGAATTGAATTTGACAAATTATGAGGTGTTAGAGCCTTATGGGCAAATGTGTAATTTTGGAAATCTTGCCTTAATTAAAATATAGGCTTAAGTCAAGGAGGGGAATGGGTAACCTTTGATCTTATTCAATTTATTTGATGCTTGAAACACAAAGGGGTTAATTGATAGAAACCAATTGCACTTTTTTAATTAAGATTAATAAATTTCTAAATTATTAAAATTTGGAAGTTTTTTAAAATTAAATGATCCTAGACTTAGGGGTATGACTTTTGAAGCCAATAATTAATCAATTTAATACCCCTATCTTGATTTTCAAATAAAATCCAAATTATGAATCATGACCACTTAAAGCTTAACCCTTTTTCAAAACTAATTAAGACACTCACCTAGGCTTTAAGGGCTTACTGGTGACTTAGGCTAAATCAAAAATTGATTAAAAAATACATAATTAAATCAAACATCCTTGAAACACCACTAAGCCCAATTAGGATTAAAAATTTGGCTGTAAGGGCTTAGTGGTGACTTAGGCTAAATCAAGATTGACTAAATGAAGATTAGAGAAATAAATCAAAATCAAACATCCTTGAAACACCACTAAGCCCAATTAGGATTAAAATTTGGCTAAGTGTTAAAATTACACTAACTTGCCCCTTTAAGGGTCTTCATCCATATAATTCTTAAATTGAATGAAAAATGATAATTACCCCTTTCTTAAGGATAACTGAGACATCAATGTTCACTGAGTAATAAGGATATTTACAGGATGAACCATTAAGTAAAATAATTAGTTTAAATGGACTTGAGGCTTTTCACCAGTTGGTGAGAGGGAGGCATGGACCTGCTTCCCCTTCCTAACTTGTTGGATACCTCAGAGGCATATTAAACTTAATATTCTTTGCTCAATGGAATCATCCTTAATTAAACCTTTTAAGGACTCACCAAGATATGACATAGGGTTAGGAAAATTACCAAAATTTTACCTTTCATGCTGTTCATAAACCGCCTTAACATGCATTTTAAGTTTCAGGTGGTGGAACGAGAAGACTCGTCAGGTACGCTTTTATAGTTTGTAGTACCGTTTTCCTTCTGCCTCTTCCTTACATGTTTCATGCTTGGATTTACTTACATGAACTTGCATGTTAACCATAACCCAAAACCAAAATTAAAAATCAACCAAGATAAAATTCACCGCCACAACATGCAAAATATAAAACAACTCAAAATTTAATCACAAACATCACATAAAACTACAACTTCAACCAAATTAAGACGTCTCTATCGAATGATCGGGAATCCCTCGGACGAGGTAACCTACGATTGCTAACGAGGCTTCCCACAGTTTAAATGAAATTATGGAACTCATTAAGTTGAGTTTAGTAAGTTCATTTGGACTAAGTGAATCTAATAGAAAATAGTCATACCGGAACGAGGGAACCGTAGGATCCTAACCGGTGTCACTCTAATCAACTTTAATATGCCCTCATAAAATTTAAAGAACTTCAACCATGGATCCACCTGATTTGATATTATAACTTGATACGCTAGAAAACTCAAACTCATCGCGGCAAGGAGCTTGGAACTAGCTTGGTGGGCAAGATGACCATCTTCAACCATAAAATCTTTCTTCCCTAGCTAAACCAATCTTCCTTCCTTAGACTTAAACAATAAATCCATAGGACTTCGAGGTTGCTTGCTTATGCAACGTAAATCCTCACCTTATCTTTAGCCCTTTGCATAGCCCTATTATATAATATAAGCCCTAACTCGTCTTAGGATTCCAAGGTTGTCGTTTGTGACGACCTAAATTCTCATATCTTCCAGGCTATTTGTGTGATCATTTCACATGAATGTAAGCCCTAAATAATAAAATTGGTAGGATGAAACACCTAAATATTTCTCCTCAAAACTGAAGCCAAACATTAGGATAGCTTGGGAAGTCACTGAGGCTCTCCTCTGGATCCATGACATCCCCTAGTCCTTCTTTCTTTGGATTATACAATAAAAAAATGTTTCAAATTTGAACCAATCCCTTTCACACCTCTATGTCCAATTTCGTTGAAGAGTCCTACCCTTTGAAATTCTTTGAAGATAATATTTCCTGATTTTTATTGAGAGTCTTCTTAAGTGACTTCGGTCATTTAGGATGTAGTTAATTATAGGGGCTTTTTCTTATAGGAAGCATGTCCCAACCTAGCTTAATATAAACCCTATTTAATCCTATATATTAAAGAGGGGAACTTGTCGGCAAATACAAAGGTTTTGCAGACCAAACAAACATCGTACTTTTCTTAGTTTATTTGATCGAGCATCATCCTCAAGTCTTGTGTTTATCCTTTGGGATAGATACAAGATTTGAGGTAAAGTGCTCTTTCATTTTAAATTATGAATAATATGGGGTCATTTTGATTTCATACTTCAACGTCCTTCCGAAGCGGGCGACAGGATTTCAATTCCGATGACCGACAACTTCTTACTGGCAACTCCCCACAAACTAACCCGAAATAACGCTGACAGCTTCTAGCGACTCCGCTGGGGACATGCTTTTCTCTCCATTCAAATCAAGAAATATTATCTTCACACATCGGTAATGTGTCCATGTCCCTCTTGGACAAAATTACCCTTCTTCCGTTGGCATACTTTACCCATTTTTGTCTTGGGAAAGTACCGCCAACTCTTTGGACTTCAGGACTAGCTGTTCAACCATCTTTGAACAGAGGGGTTCAGAAGGCTATTAAGGACTCATTAAATTTTCATGTGGGGTCGAACCCTCAATAGGCATGTCGGTGGACTAGTTCCGCCTAGGTGTTGTGCATTGTAAAGTTGGTCCTGCACTGGGTCCTAAACTTTGCATTTCTCCATCTATTTCGGGTTTGAGTTTTCTTTTCTGTGAATCTAGCCAAGTTTTTGCACCTCTTCACGCTTATTCAATTTGCTAATTGCAACTCTTCAATGCTTTAATCACAAGTGAATAACAAATTTGAAAAATAAAATAATAAAGAATGTCCAGTTTATAAGACAAGTGCGTCAATTTGAGTACTTCTGTCGAAACTGCAAGGCACGGGACATCGCTGACTTTCAAAAATTCTTCAAATGATAGGGACAATGTCTTCGCCAAGGTTAATCTTTTCTTTTGCCTCTGGAATGGAGTTCATTGTCAATAGAGATGAACTGCCTGAACTGGCAGTTATTAAATTTGGACAAGGGTTCGATGATATTAGAGTTAAGTTCGGGAAGGTGGTCGTCACAGTGATGAAGTTTGAAACAAATAAGTCTGTGGAGCCTATTGTAGAGTTCAACTTGAAGTCTAATAAATAATTCTCCCCTTCAAAGGTGTTAATTGAAAATAACCCTACTAGTGCTGAAAAGTCTGTCATTGGGAGTGTTGGAATTTCTCCGAGAACTATTTCTACTCCAACTACCGGATTCACCGTCACCGTGCCAACTATTTTAATGAGTAAGGGAGAACATATTCTACATGAGGAAGAGTCAGTTGACGCTTATGCCTCATTATTTTCTGGATTCGAGATTGGGTCCAACTCAAAGCCTGCACAACTTATAATGACACAGGAAAGGAGGCGCAGCCAAGAAATTTTGAAAGCCAAACAACCTCAGCAATCCCGCCAACAACAGGCACAACAAATATGGTCAGGCCAACAACCGCCTTAGAGAAGATCATACCAAGCAGAGAATAAGAGGATATCCTTGCTAGAACGGCAGAAAGTGGTGTATTCCTTCAAAAAGGAAGCCGTATCGTAGATGTTCCATGAATTGCTAAAGGAACAAGGATTTAGTCTACCAAACCTGAAAAAGCCAGAGGAATCCAATATGAAAGATCATCCTCAATATTGTCCATACCACCAGTTACTCGGCCATACAATAGAAAATTGCTTTGACTTGAAGGATTGACTTGAGAAGAATTTTAAAAGTGAAAATGTAATGATCCTGAAAGAGTATTTGAAAGAACCTGAAAAAGGTTCCGTAAATATGATTTTGGTTGATTCAATTAGCTTCTACAGAACCACACCGGTGCTCAACAAAAGAAATGATTATCTTCAGAAATCCCCAATTCACCTAAAAGTAATCAAAGGAAACTTGATTAGACTTCGAGCCAATATTGCTCGATTATCCGAAGAAAAAAAAAAAGATATGAATGATGAAAATTACAATGTGTCATATTACATGGATGAAGGATTAACAGAAATCAATGTTGTCGAGACCCAGGCCAATTTGTCTGTGCGCGACGCTCCATCTTCTGGTGTGGAGAGCACCACGGATGAGAGGCAAGAGGCCACCCAACAAAGGGACGAACAGATCAATCATCTCAAAAAGAAAATCAAAGAATTGACGACCACCGTGATTACAATGCAAAGACAGTCACAATCACCACAGATGATGCTTCCAAAAATGAACCAAACAGAAACCATTCATGTTGCAAATGAAAGAAAAGAATTCACCTCTGATGAACAACCGAAGAAATACTATGTCCAAAGAGTCATACCAGAAAATGAATTTAAAAAAATGGTTGAACAAGTTCGAGAGGCCTTAACCCAGTCTAAGGGCAGTGCATTGACTTTAAAGGGTAGACCTTACCCGAAAGAGTTTGATGCCATACCCTACTCCAAGGGTTTTGTGTCACTGAACTTTAAGCTATCTGACGGTACTGGAAATCCCAAATAACACATAGCACATTTTCAAGCAAGTTGTGGCAACACAAGAAATAACAAAGCTTTACTCTGTCTACAGTTCGTCAGCAGCTTGTCAGGAATAGTATTTGATTGGTATGCTGAGTTGCCCAACGGAGCGGTGAAGACATTCGATGAGTTAGAACTATTATTTGTAAGAAGATTTGCTGGAGTGCAGCATCATATTTCTATTGGAGATCTCGTGGTAGAAAAATAAAAGCCTATTGAGACTCTAGTAGATTATATTTTGACGTGGAGAAACCTTAGCATGAACTGCGAACATCAGCTATAGGAACATCATGCGATTGAGATTCTACTCAAGAGCATTCATGGGCCAGTAGCTTTCATGCTTAAGGGGCTCACCATCAAATCCTTCGAAAAGCTACTTAACATAGCAGTCTACAAGAAGAAGTCAAGTATATGGATTCTCACGAGATGGATGAGAAGTCCATGATAACCAAGATATTCGAGAAGAAATTTGGGACAGTTGATGTGGTTAGCAGAGGAAAACGACAATTGCAAATACAAGCCGAATGACATCAACAAACCTTCCAACGTCCTCATCAGAATAATCAAAAATCATCTCAGCAGAGACCTTACCAGACATATGAAAGAAAAGTTCCAATCATGAACGCTCGATCAAATGGGATATACTCTTTTAAAGATGAAGTGACAAAATTGATGTTCCACCGTCTGATCAAGAATCCCAAGTTCAGATTGCCCAAGCCGAAGAAGCCCGATGAGGTCAACGAGAAAGGACATCCGAGATATTGCCCGTACCACAGACTCATCAGACACACCTTAGATAAGTGTGTTGCAGTTTCAAAGACTTGCTTGAGGAGAAGTTCAAGAATGGGGACGTAACAATCCCGGAAGAATATTTGAAAGAAACCTAAAAGAGGTTCTATCAATATGATTTCGGCCGATTTGTTTGTTCCAACCCATTCCTATGCAACTGCCAACGAATGAAATGCATCTTGGCTACTATTGTATTACCATTTTTGTTTAAATGAGAAATTAGCATGATCAATGTTAGTTTATCCCATCCCTCCCACCATAATTAATGAAAGAAAAGGGTTGGTTGTTGTTCAGGATTGTGTAATTTAAAAAAAAAAAACTGATCACCTTAAAGAAAATTTGGATGTTTTGATAAGGCTATGACTTTAGGGGAGAATGAAATTAATGCCCTAATATCTGAGTCATCAACTTTAAAGAATTTGGACTGGGTCCTAAGTTGATTTCAAAATAAGATAGTGTGGTTGAAATACAAATAGTTGACTTGAGATATCACGAGCCTTTTAATTTCCTGCCACGTGACTGGGTCCTGACTTTCAAACGAGTAATAATATCCCAATATTCAACTTAAGAAACATTTGAGGATTATTAGTCAGGGGAATTTGGACATTCAAAATATTTAAGAGAAATATGTTCCATCAGATATAGTAATTCTCAAAAAACAAAGGGAGCAAAAAAAAAATTGTGAATCCCCTGAGAAGAAGCTTGAGGTGAGCATAAAATAAAAAATTTGTGTCTGAATTCAGACATTCAAAATCTTTAACATATGTCTCACCAAATATAGTAATTCTCAATAAAAAAAAAGAAGAAAAGGGGAATAAAAAAAAAGGAAAGAAAAGAAAAAGAAAAGGAAAGTCTTCCTGAGAAGAAGCTTGAGGTGGACGTATAATCAAAAATGGGTGTCCGAGTTTCCCCTGATTAATGAGACTTAGAATGTTCTCTTAAGGAAATTCTTCTGATATTATATTCAAGAAAAAGTTCAACAATCTTGAGTATTTTGGTCGGCCATTAATTGACTCAAAATTATATTTGGAAAACGAAAAATGTTTTGATCATACGACCAAAATTCTGAAATCTGCTTAGGTTCAAGAAGAAAGAATTAAAGAAATGACAATGATATTAGCAATTAATAGAAATTCAAACCTGAAGTCTTATCCTTCAGTGTCCAACAAATACAAATCCAACTTCAACTTGAAGAATGTTAGAAAGATTTCTCAAAGACAACTTCAACAACCTTTACAAAATCTACAACAAATCAAATGATGACAACTATGAACGAAGCTACGAACTTGCGGCCTCTTCAGCCATGGTATCCGTAAAAATAACACATATGTTATGTGTACTTGAAAGAATATAGTTCCGATGATACCATAAAGATGGGCTATTTTTTACACTTGTCATTTGTCAGTGGACTATACTTCAAGAAGTATTGTACCTTGCAATGTTTCAGAGACAAAAACTCATTCTTAGAAGCTCAGACGTCTTGATTGTTCTAAACTGGGTCCAAATCCTAACAAAAAGAAAAGAAAATGATTAATTTTTTTGAGTTTGAGGTTTCTTACTCTTTGCTTGAGTAGCGCAACTAACTTGGTCTGCACCAGTTTTTTTCATATCCCCGCGGAATTTCACATTCTACACAAAATCTCACAAAGTTTCACAAATTTTTCTCACCAATGTCAATCTTCATAAATTTTACTAGTTTCCCACAAATTCGAAACGCGGTATTTTAGAGGATGAGGATTTCACATCTGTTTCCGCATTGCTTAGCAATGGTTCACCCAATATTTTAGAGGATGAGGATTTCACATCTGATCCGCATTGCTTAGCAATGATTCACACGATATTTTAGAGGATGAGGATTTCACATATGATTCTGCATTGCTTAGTAATGATTCACACGATATTTTAGAGGATGAGGATTCCACATCCGATCTGCATTGCTTAGCAATGATTCAAACAATATTTTAGAGGATGAGGATTTCACATCTGATTCTGCATTGCTTAGTAATGATTCACACAATATTTTAGAGGATGAGAATTCCACATCCGATTTTGCATTGCTTTGCAATGGTTCACATGATATTTTAGAGGACAAGGATTCCACATCCAATTCCGCGTTTCTTTAGGAGCTCATCCTATTGCAATCTTTCAAATCAAATTCTAGAGGTTGAGGATTCTACATCCGATTCCGAGTTGCTTTAGGTTCTCATCATATTGCAATCTTTCAAATCAAATTATATAGGTTGAGGATTCACATCCGATTCCGCATTGCTTTAGGAGCCCTTCCTATTGCAATCTTTCAAATCAATATTCTAGAGGTTGAGGATTCACATCCGATTCTGTGTTGCTTTAGGAGCCTATCCTATTGCAATCATTCAAATCAATATTCTAGAGGTTGAGGATTCACATCCGATTCCGCATTGCTTTAGGAGCCCATCCTATTGCAATCTTTCAAATCAATATTCTAGAGGTTGAGGATTCACATCCGATTCTATGTTGCTTTAGGTTCTCATCCTATTGCAATCTTTCAAATCAAATTCTAAAGTTTGAGGATTCGACATCCGATTCCCCGTTGTTTTAGGTTCTCATCCTATTGCAATCTTTCAAATCAAATTCTAGAAGTTGAGAATTCTACATCCGATTCCGCGTTGCTTTAGGTTCTCATCCTATTGCAATCTTTCAAATCAAATTCTAGAG
>JXCR01119931.1:3468-31204 GCA_002079205.1 Phalaenopsis hybrid cultivar | reverse complement strand
CCCAAATTACCAAAATACCCCTCTTGGGCCCAAAATCCCAAAAATTCCAAAAATTACTAGAAAATCGTAATAAATTCCAAATAATCCCAATTTCATTTCTCTCAACTACCACATAACCCAATTTGGCCAATTTGACCATCTTTAACCAAAATCCCCAAATTGCCCTTTAAAAACCCAAATTTCCCCAAATCCAACTCAAATGTCCACCAATTTGATCTCAATTGACCCCAATTCCAATCCTAAACTCAAATTCACTATTGATATGACCAAACTAAACCAAATACAAGCTTAATTAGTCCATGATTTGATTCCAATTTTGATTTGGGTCAAAACCCCAATTTTGACCATATGACCTAATCTAACCAAATTGAACCCATAGCCTAGTAAATTGGCCTCAATTGATGCTGCNTGGAGAAGTCTTTGGACCTAATTTCATGATTTTTGGAATTCCCTGTGATTTATCAAAATTAATTTAAATTCTGGGCTATTTAATAAAAATAAAATATTTTAAATGATGAAAATTAAGTTTTGTATTTTTGAAAAATCTCTTTGAGGTTATAGAACACATAGGAATAAATTTCATATTTTTTTTTTATTTTTCTTTGATTTATTGAAAAACTCATTTTTAGCCTTTAAAAAATTATTTTTAAGCTTTGAAATTCAATATCTTTATTTATAAAATCAAGAAAAATATTTTAATCGTTCCTAAGTGGTTAGGAAGCAATTTAGAATATTTTCATGAATTTTGTTGTTTTTGTGTTTTTTATGAATTTTTAAATATTTAGAATAGGCTAAAAATCAAGTTTTTATTCTAAATATTATTATTTTTATATAAAATGTCCCTTATCACTCAAAAAACTAAGTTTCATATTTTTTTGAGTTATATTTGGATTTAAAAAATTATTTAGGTGTCAAAAGTGGTATTTATCTTTAAAAATCAACTTAAATTATCAAATGTACTCAAAATATTATGAAATCTTTATGGTGAGTTCTCTGGATCAGGAACCAAAGTGGAGATAAAAAATCAAGTCATTTAAATGTTTATATTTTCCAAAAATAATTATCTTAACGATTTAGTGTTTGTAAATTTTATGTGCATTTTAAAGGACTTGACCATGAAATTATTTCCAAAAGCATCTCTGGTCATGGTGGACCTTCAAAAATTTTCTTGGAATTTTCTAATCAACATGCAAATTTCCATGATTATTTTAAGGAAATAATGTGTAAAAACTTGAAAAATATGGATCTCTCTCTAAGAACCTCCTCTGACTTTGGAAAAATTAGAGGACGTTTCCATTGATAAGCTACAACATGCCAAAATTTCAAGCCAAGGTGATGTATCAATATGCATGGAGAATCAAATGATTTAAAATAATGTTTAATTAATTAAAACTAAAATATGCATCAAATGGACTTGAAATTTATTCAATATTGTTCTCCTCTGTTCACTTAACAAATTTATTCCATATTTTTATTTTATTGTTTTGATTTTTCAACACAAAGTTATGGATTTTTTAAGTTTGGGGAGTTTAAATAAATAGAAAATGCCCTATTTTTCTACTTAAACCGTACGTACTGACTGGATCCTAGGCAGCTCCAAAGGCATGCGTAGCGCATTCTGGTTGAACACCGTCATCCACATGCTGCTGACTCGGCCCACAGTTTATGTCCCGAAGCGCTGTCCGGCTCGATCTCCTCCATCCATTTGATACACCCTTGATCAAACGGCTCCCCTGCATCATCCTGGATAGAATGATCCCATGACCGACCACACTAAAACCCTAAGATCTCAGTTTAGACTCAACCAAATCACCTCGGGTTTGGTCTTATGAACTCATTTAAGTGAGACGAACACATCCATATGATAATCATGCCATTAAATTAAGCCTAATTAAATGGAGAATCGAAATAGACTCGGGATGAGGTGACGTTTTATACCTTTGCTCTGAGAAGTGAAGCTTCAATCAAAGGGTCTTGGAATGTTTGTTATAATCTAAAGAGGCTAGGGATTGAGTTTCTAGTCTTGGTGTAAGGCCTAGGTATGAATTCTATCACGGACGCATTTGAGTGTTGGTCTAGAGCTATGGTAGAGGCTCTGTGGAAGGGGGATTTTATAGGGCTTTGGCTTCTTTCTTGGTTGTGAAGGTGTGGGTAGAGTTAATTTGAGTTTGGTGGAGTGTGGAGATGTAATGGGCTCTGTCCTGGTTTCGGGCAAGGTTCCAAGCTCAAAATTGAGCTCTGACAATGGGAATTGGTGAGGGAAAATGGTTGGAATGCACTGAGAGGATCTTAGGGAAGCTCTATATGAAGCTTGGAGAGGCCTCACTAAGGAAAGTTTAGCACCCCTCCCATAACCGTGGAGGTGAGTTTTAATAAAAATGGCCATGGGGGTGGCTCTCAAGGCATAAGCTTGGGTGCATTGTGTTGCTTAGGTGGAGGGCAGAGGAGCTCTATCAATTGGTTTGGCTGAGCTGGCCTCTAGGTTTAATTTGGGTTAGGTGCCATGGGGGTGGCTCTTGGTTTTGAGCTTTTCCGGCCACTAGGCTGGCCGGCCTGCCAGGGGGAGGTGGCTAGGACCTCAAAGAACCCAGGGAAATATGTCAAAGCAATTTAGTGCAATGATACCTAATTTTGGTAAGTATATTTTAAGCACATGCATTTTTGGAAATAATATCTCTTGATTTGGGGGAACTTTGGTCCATGGCTTGATTTAGGTGGTTTCAGGGTGTTTGGACTTGTCACTAAGTCCAACTAATGGCTGTGACGGAGTTAATTTGGTGACTTTAGGGTGGTTAGTTCACATTTAGTGCATGGGTTTAAGTGGGTGTAAATGACCAAATCTTGGGTTTGGACTAGGCTAGCCATGTCATTTGGCCTAAAAAAATATCTTATTTTGTGTATATGATCATAAGGAACAACTTTGGTGAACAATGGAAGTGGTTTTGAGTTCAATTGAAGGGTCAATTTAAGGGAATTTTGAATTTTAGTCAATTTGGTCATGTTGGATTAGGCTTGGGTTTAGCTGAGGTTAGCTTTCGGCTAAGTCAAAATTGATTGTTGTAAATGGTCAATAGGGACTTCATGAAGAGTTTTTAACATGAATTGGATGCCAATTTGGAGGTTAACGATATAAAATTGGTGAAAATTGGGGACTTAGCAAATTTGGGGCTAAATTTGATTTTTTATTTAGGCCAAAATCAAATGAATTTGAGGGTTCACCAAGGCCAATTGATGGTTTATTTTGATGTGTTAAAATATTATGAGGATTTTGAAACATTAATTGGGGCCAATTGACTAGTTTGTGGGTTCAATTTGATGAGATTAGGTCATATGGTCAAAATTGGGGTTTTGATCTAAATAAAAATTGGGCTCAAATCATGGGCCAATTAAACTTGTATTTGTTTTAGCTTGGCAATATAAAATGTGGATTTGAGTTTAGGATTGAAATTAGGGTCAATTGAGATCAAATTGATGGACATTTGGGTTGAATTTGGGGAAATTTAGGTCTTTAAAGGAAAATTTGGGGATTTTGGTTGAAGATGGTCAAATTGGCCAAATTGGGTCATGTAGTAGTTGAGAGAAATGAAATTGGGAATATTTGGGATTTATTTAAATTTTCTAGGAATTTTGGGAATTTTTGGGATTTTGGGCTATGGAGGGGTATTTTGGTAATTTGGGGGTGTTTTAAGGGAAAAATGCCAAGATGGTTATTTTGGTATAGTTGAGGTACCAACCATCACCAATAAGCCATGGACCAATGGAAACCCCATTTGGGTCCTCTACAAAGTGGTCTTAGCCAAACCATGACCCTAGGGCTGATAGGTTTAGGAGACCATCTACATGAGTATCCCAAAATAGTCAAGGGAACTAGGCTAGAAATTTGAGTTCAGGGTTGTGAGTGATTGTGAGTGTAGATGAGTGTTGTGAGTGTAGTGAGTGTAATGAGTGCCCTAGCTCCAAACCAACACCCAGAGTCAATCTTAAGGTCTAGCAGTCCTAAGGGGTACTCATCTTGAGTTTCCCCCATAGTGACCCCACCTACTAAGTATTTAGAGGTTGAGACTAACATGTGGAACTTCAAGTTGAGTAGAGAAGATTTTGGAATTTCTATTGGTGAGGGTGCCTTTTCTTGTTTTCTAGGAATGGTCAATAGGAAAATCCTATGGCTAGACCTTAAGCTATTAAAGAGAAAAAAAACTAAACCTCAACTAAAAAAAGAGATCAACAAATTGACCCCCAATAAGTGGGGTGTCCTGGGCAGGCACACCGCGCGTATTGGCATTGATCGACGAGATCAACAAAAACCAATAAAAACTCCTAAGTCAAAAGACCCGGAAGTAAGTGTAGAGTCGTTTGTGTGATTTATTTCTGCTGGAGAATTAGCAGGTGAGTGTTTGATTAAGTCAAGAAGAAGGGGCTCTCGCTGGGGATTAGAGAGTGGACTTTGAGTTATGAAATTTCAGAATGTTCTAGAGGATGGGAACCAGTATGTAGTGCTGACCCCGAGATGGGAATTGAAATTTAGATATCAATTCAAGAAGAGAGACAGTCAGGATGTAAGGACTGATCTTCAATGTAATGAATCAGAAATATGAAAATGAAAATTGAAATGTCTATCAATTCTCAAAAGAGAGTGTCAGAATGTAAGGACCGGCCTCGAATGTAATGAATTAGGAATGTGTGACTGATTCGGAAATGGGAATTGAAATATAGGTCAATTCTCAGAGGAGGGTGTCGGAATGTAATGACCGACCTCAAATGTAATGAATCAGAAGTGTAGGACTGATTTGGAAATGAGAATTGAAATGTAGGTTAATTCTCAAAGGAGGGTGTCGTAATGTAATGACCGACTCAAATGTAATGAATCAGAAATGTAGGACTAATTCGGAAATAAGAATCAAAATGTAGATCAATTTTCAAAGGAGGGTTTCCCAATGTCCGCCCTCAAATGTAATGAATCACAAATGTAGGACTGATTTGGAAATGAGAATTGAAATGTAGGTCAATTCTCAAAGGAGGGTGTTGGAATGTAAGGACCAACCTCAAATGTAATGAATCAGAAATGTAAGACTAATTCAGAAATTAGAATTGAAATGTAGGCCAATTCTCAAGGGAGGGAGTCGAAATTTAGGTATCGACCTCAAAATGTGAGAATCAGGATTTAGGTACTGATTCGAAGATGTAAGAATTGAAATTTAGGTATCAATTTGAAGATGTGAGAATTGAAATGTTGGTATCAATTCAAAAAAGTGAGAATTGAATTGTAAGTATCAATTAAAAGATGTGAGAATTGAAATGTAAGCATTAATTCAAAGATGTGAGAATTGAAATGTAAGTATCAATTTGAAGACGTGAGAGTTGAAATGTAAGTATCAATTCAAAGATGAAAGGGTCAAAATTTAGGTATCGACCTTGAAATGCGAGAATCAGGATTTAAGTACTGATTCGAAGATGAGAATATGGAAATTTACAAAGAGATTGTGGTGTTGAATTTGCCAAAGTGTATCATGTGAAAAGATTGATTTTGTGGAATATTTGTAGAGCTTTGTGACTTTTTGTGTAGAATGTGAAATTCTGCGGGATTGTGGAGAGAGTTAGTGTAGATAACGATGGTTGTGCTTCGCGCACAAAGAGTAGGAAATTCCGAAAATGGAAGAATCCACTCAATAGATCTGTTTTATTTTCTTGTTGTTTTTATCACATTTAATTTTTCAAAACACGTTTTTAAGGTTTTAATTTTAACTGGTTGATTTTCAAAAGAAATTTGTTTTGTTATTTACTCATTTGTGATCATTTTTAATTTATGTTTTATTTATTGTTGAAGATTTGTTGTTTCGTTCTTTGTTCATTAAAATTCAGAACCATTGCATGGTTTGCAGCTTTCATCCATCGCACAAAAAGATAGCTGACAAAAAGGCATAATTTGAGAGAAATTTTCATTAATTTGCTCTAAAAGAGATGCCATAAATCAGACATAGGCTAACGCCTCAAAAGGTACATTATGTAATCCATGTCAAAGTACATTGAGAATCATCTCATGCTATGCGTACATCGTAGAGTGAACAAAATCAGATATATGTCATGCTATTAAAAGAAACAAAGTGAACCCTCTGTACCAGGTATGTTAAGCTCCTGATCAAGCAGACCTTCTAAGTCATGCTCCAGGATAAGAATTCCCTTTCCATGTACTTATAGGTACAACCTTCTCACCGCTCGTACGGAAATAACTCCTCCAATTCTGAGTCCTGCTGGAATCCATATGGTATTTTACTGTTGTCCATTCTGTGGAAGGTTACAGACACCCTGCGGTGTCGCAATCCTAGAATGCAGTGCTTGGCAATGTCTGCACCATTGGCCTTCAGGACAAGTATTGAACCAACTGGAAGAAGAATCTCCACAAATTCTCTAAATTCTTCAGGACTGACTATATTGATTTCTTTTTCAAATAGAATATTGTTTTTACTCATGAACGAGACCGTGCAGAAGAGTCTCACAAAATCATGATGGTCGATGTGTGGGGGAATGCAATCACCTTCTTCATAAATGTTAATGATGCAGTTATTGGGAATGGAAGTAGCAGGTATAATATTCCACTTGACCATTCTCTTAATGATCCATTTTATCATTGGTGGCAACAGATCCACTTGGTCGTAACTGAGGATCCCAGGCAGATTCCCCTGTCTGTCGTTCATGAAGCTGTAGCAACAACTGCATTGTATGGTGATTCTTCCCTTTCCCCTCATCCATTTCTTTGGCTCAGAATATGTCCTCTCCATGAGAAGGTCCGCTCGGCCTCTGTCTCTAAATCGAAGATGTAGTTCAAAATGTTTTTTTCATCAGTCTAAGAGAAAATCCTGGTGTATAGCTCTTGGCCTTCCAATATATTGATGAACTTTCCCTGAACTTCTTCATAGAAATTGAATTTTCTTTTATTTACTCTATTTATCTTGTAGTATTATACCATACCTGGGGTTGGCAGCTGTCACGGGCATTCCTTCGTTTGGGCCTCGGCAGGAACCCAAACTGGTGTTGGTCGATCCGGAACATGAGATTCAACCTCTAGTGGGATGTATGAACCTGGGCTCCACGGTTCATTCTGATATGTCCCCAGCGGGACATATGGTTTGTATGTCGCGAAGTCTGGAGTCTAAAACTTGTTGGTGCTTGAAGTGTATTCTTCAAATGTACTGAAATGTTGTAGATGCAAAAAGTTACAATCCGGGCATTGTACAAATGCGCCCGTGACCGATGTCCTAGCTGGTACCTCAACGTTGCATGTTGGGCAACCCTTGCATAAGATATCAAATGGGGTTTCCATTGGTCCATGGCTTATTGGTGATGGTTGGTACCTCAACTCTACCAAAAAATGGGGTTTCCTTTGGTCCATGGCTTATTAGTGATGATTGGTACCTCAACTCTACCAAAATATCCATCTTGGCCATTTACCCCCTAAAACACACCCTAATTACCAAAATGCCCCTCTTGGGCTCAAAATCCCAAAAATTCTAAAAATTCCTAGAAAATCCCAGTAAATCACAAATATTCCCAATTTTATTTCTCTTAATTACCCCCTGACCCAATTTGACCAATTTAACCAACTTTAACCAAAATCCCCAAATTGCTCTTTAAAGACCCAAATTTCCTCAAATCCAACTCAAATGTCCATCAATTTGTTCTCAATTGACCCAAATCCCAATACTAAACTCAAATTCACTTTTCATATGACCAAAATAAACAAAATCCAAGCTCAATTGGTCCATGATTTGAGTCCAATTTTGATTTGGGTCAAAACCCCAATTTTGACCATATGACTTAATCTCACCAAATTGAACCCATAGCCTAGTCAATTGGCCTCAATTAATGTTGAAAAATCTTTATGACATTCCTATACATCATAATCAACCATNCTAGATCCCTTGATCTTTTGGGATACTCATGTAGATGGTCCCCTAAACCTACTAGCCATAAGGCTATGGTTTAGCTAAGACCACCGGAACCCAAAATGGGGTTTCCTTTGGTCCATAGCTTATTGGTGATGATTGGTACCTCAACTCTACAAAAATACCCATCTTAAATGGGGTTTCCATTGGTCCATGGCTTATTGGTGATGGTTGGTACCTCAACTCTACCAAAAAATGGGGTTTCCTTTGGTCCATGGCTTATTGGTGATGATTGGTACCTCAACTCTACCAAAATAGACATCTTGGCCTTTTACCCCTAAAACACCCCCTAATTACCAAAATTCCCCTCTTTGGCCCAAAATCCCAAAATTCCAAAAATTCCCATAAAATCCCAATAAATCCCGAATATTCCCAATTTCATTTCCTTAAACTACCACATGGCCCAATTTGGCAAATTTGACCATCTTTAACCAAAATCCCCAAATTGGCCTTTAAAGACCCAAAATTTCTCAAATCCATCTCAAATGTCTATCAATTTGAGNTCACTGTGGGGGAAACTCAAGATGAGTCACCCTTAGGATTGCTGAACCTTAGAGTTAACCTTGGGTGTTGGTATGGAGCTAAGGCACTCATCTACACTCACAATCACTCACAGTCCTGGACTCAAATTTCTAGCCTAGATCCCTTGATCTTTTGGGATACTCATGTAGATGGTCCCCTAAAACTCAAATTCCTAGGCTAGATCCCTTGATCTTTTGGGATACTCATGTAGATGGTCCCCTAAACCTACTAGCCCACTAAGGCACTCACTACACTTATCTGTACCCAAATTTCTAAGCTAGATCCCTTGATCTTTTGGGATACTCATGTAGATGGTCCCCTAAACCTACTAGCCCAGCCTAGATCCCTTGATCTTTTGGGATACTCATGTAGATGGTTCCCTAAACCTACTAGCCCTATGGTTATGGTTTAGCTATGTAGAGGACCCAAAATGGGTTTTCCATTGGTCCATGGCTTATTGGTGATGATTGGTACCTCATCTCTACTAAAATACCCATCTTGGCCTTCTTCCCCTAAAACTCCCCCAAATTACCAAAATACCCCTCTTGGGCTCAAAATCCCGAAAATTCCAAAAATTACCACAAAATCCCAANGACCACTATGTAGAGGACCCAAAATGGGGTTTCCTTTGGTCCATGGCTTATTGGTGATGAGTGATACCTCAACTCTACCAAAATATCCATCTTGGCCTTTTACCCCTAAAACACCCTCTAATTACCAAAATACCCCTCTCGGGCTCAAAATCCCAAAAATTCCAAAAATTCCCAAAAAAATAACAACAAATCCCAAATATTCCCAATTTCATTTCTCTTAACTACTACATGACCCAATTTGGCCAATTTGACCATCTTTAACCAAAATCCCTAAATTGCCCTTTAAAAACCCAAATTTCCCCAAATCCAACTAAAATGTCCATCAATGGGGTCTCAATTGACCCCAATTCCAATCCCAAACTCAAACTCACTTTTGATATGACCAAAATAAACCAAATACAAGCTCAATTGGTCCATGATTTAAGCCCAATTTTGATTTGGGTCAAAACCCCAATTTTGACCATATGACTTAATCTTACCAAATTGAACCCATAGCCTAGTCAATTGGATTCAATTAATGTTGTAAAATCTTTATAACATTCCTATACATCAAAATCAACCATCAATTGGCATTGGTGAACTCTCAAATCCATTTGATTTTGGTCTAAATCCAAAATTCCCAAATTTAGCCCCAAATTGGCTNATTTTGGCCTAAATCCAAAATTCCCAAATTTAGCCCCAAATTGGCTAAGTCCCTAAATTTCACCCAATTGATTGCCTTAACCTCCAAATTGGCATCCAAATCATGTTCAAAACTCTTAATGAGGTCCCCTTGACCATTTATAACAATCAATTTGGACTTAGCCCAAGGCTAACCCAAGCTAGACCCAAGCGACCATTTACAATAATCAATTTGGACTTAGCCCAAGGCTAACCGAGCTAGACCCAAGCCTATCACCATTTAAAATAATCAATTTGGACTTAGCCCAAGGCTAACCCAAGCTAGACCCAAGCCTAGGCCTTACCCTCCAAATTCACATCCAATTCATGTTGAAAACTCTTCATGAGGTCCCTATTGACTTTGATTTCCTTAACCCCCAAATTGGCATCCAATTCATGTTGAAAACTCTTCATGAGGTCCCTATTGACCATTAAAAAGTCCCTAAATTTCACCCAATTGATTGCCTTAACCTACAAATTGGCATCCAATTCATGTTGAAAACTCTTCATGAGGTCCCTATTGACAATTTACAACAATAATTTGGACTTAGCCCAAGGCTAACCCAAGCTAGACCCAAGCCTAGCCCAACATGACTAACCATTTACAATAATCAATTTGTACCTAGCCCAAGGCTAACCCAAGCTAGACCCAAGCCTAGCCCAACATGACCAAAATAATTTAGACCTAGCCCAAGGCTAACCCAAGCTAGACCCAAGCCTAGCCCAACATGACCAAATTGATTGAATAAAATTCCTTCAACTTGACCTTTCAATTGAACTCAAAACCATTTCCATCCTTCACCAAAGTTATTCCTTGTGATCATCTACACCAAATTCAACAATAAATTGAGCCAATTGACATGCNCCTTAGGATTGCTGGGCCTTAGGGTTGACCTTGGGTGTTGGTCTGGAGCTAAGGCACTCACTACACTTATCTACACTTACAATCACTCACAACCTTGAACTCCATTTTCTAGCCTAGATCCCTTGATCTTTTTGAATACTCATGTAGATGGTCCCCTAAACCTACTAGCCCCAGGGCTATGGTTTAGCTAAGACCACTATGTAGAGGACCCAAAATGGGGTTTCCATTGGTCCATGGCTTATTGGTGATGGTTGGTACCTCAACTCTACCAAAATACCCATCTTAGCATTTTACACCTAAAACACCCCCAAATTACTAAAATGCCCCTCAATAGCTCAAAATCCCCAAAATTCTGAAAATTCCCGAAAGATCCCAATAAATCCCAAATATTCCCAATTTCATTTCTCTCAACTACCACATGACCCAATTTGGCCAATTTGACCATCTCTATAAAAAATCTCCAAATTTTCCTTTAAAGACCCAAATTTCCCCAAATTCAACTCAAATGTCCATCAATTTATTCTCAATTGAGCCAAATTATAATTCTAAACTCAAACTCACTTTTTATATGACCAAACTAAATCAAATACAAGCTCAATTAGTCCATGGTTTGACCCCAATTTTTATTTGGGTCAAAATCCCAATTTTGACCATATGACCTAATCTCACCAAATTGAACCCATAGCCTAGTCAATTGGCCTCAATTAATGTTGAAAAATATTTATAACATTCATATACATCAAAATAAACCATAAATTGGCCTTTTTTAAGTCTCAAATGCATTTGATTTTGGCCTAAATCCAAAATTCCCAAATTTAGCCCCAAATTGGCTAAGTCCCCAAATTTCACCCAATTGATTGCCTTAACCTCCAAATTGGCTTCCAATTCATGTTCAAAACTCTTCATGATGTCCCTATTGACCATTTACAATAATCAATTTGGACTTAGCCCAAGGCTAACCCAAGCTAGACCCAAGCCTAGCCCAACATGAACAAATTGATTAAAGTTCAAAATTCCCTCAATTTAACCCTTCAATTGAATTCAAAACCACTTCCATCCTTCAACAAAGTTGTTCCTTATGATCATCTACACCAAATAAAATAATTAATTAGGCTAATTGACATGGCTACCTAGCCCAAACCCAAGTTTTGGTCATTTGCACTCCCTTGGATCCTTTCACCAAAAATTAACTTAACCATGTCTAAGCCACTAAAGTAATGATTTCATAGCCACCAAAACCTTCCTAAAGACCAGGCTAAACCCTCCTAAAATCACCATGACAAGCTATGTACCAATTGATCTCCAGATTAAGGTATTTTACCCATTTTTGGACCTAACTTGAAATATCTCCAACATCATCACTTGCCCTTGGGAGATAATCATCATTAGCCACCCCTGACTTCCCTGAGTCAAGAGGTTACCAATTCCTCGTCGGCCAGCCACCTTGGTGGCTGGAAAATGGCCAAAACCATCACCAATCCAAGGGATTTTCACCCAATTCAAACCCAAATGCCAAATCTGCCCAGCTGCCCATTGGAGCTTCTCTGCCCTCCACATAAGCAACCAAATGCACCCCTCAATTGGCATTGGCAGCCAGCCTAAGCCATTTTATTTAAACTCCCCCTCCTTGGAAAAAGAAGAAAGAGCTTGAAATTCTTTGGGGAGGCTCTGTAAAACTTCTTCAAGAGCTTTCTGGAGACCTCTTGAGCTTAACTAAGCCTTCCTTAGCCACTCAAATCCATTGCTTGAGTTCAATTTTGGAGCTCAATTTCAAGGCGGAAACAAGACACCCTCCAAAACTCCACCAAATTCAAATTTCTTGCACCCACACCATACCAACACCAAGAGAAGAAGACCCCCCATAAAAACCCCATCATCCGATCACCTTAAGGTGGACTTCGACCAAACCCCCAAATCGGCCTTGATCGAATTTGGGTCTAAGCATTTCACCACAACCAGAGGCTCCATCCCTAGGCTTCTGGTACCCACTTAAAGCTTCTACAAGCATCCAATTGAGGCTACCCCTCTTGAACCAAGGTATCAAAGTTAACCCTAAACCGAGCTTCTTTTAATTATTCATGAATATAAAGTCAATTTAAGGATTTATCAACCATATGGATGTATTCTACTAGTCAATACGAGCATTTTAAAAAAATTGCTTAATTTTGTTAAGAATTAAGTAAGATATTAGCGTTTTAAAATGGACGGTTTTTTGGTCCAGTTCATTTGGGACGATGACCCGTGACCGTCAGATCGAGCGTGTATTGATCGGGTGGCCCTGATCGCGTCGGACAGACCGCGGTCTGAAATGGGCGGGAATGAGCTGGCTGGCGGCACCAATGACCCGTACGAGGTTGACATGGATAAGTAGGAAAATAGGGGCCTTTTCTTATTTATTTAATCCCCAAAACTTCAAAAATACATAACTTAGTGTAGAAAAATCACAAAAATAAAATAAAAATACCCTCTTACTCACTGAATAGAGGAAAATAATGTAGAATAAATTTCAAGTCCATTTAATGCACAAGATATTTTGAATTAATTAAACACTATTTGGAATCATTTGATTCTCCATGCTTATTGACACATCACCTTGGCTTGAAATTTTCACATGTTGTAGCCTCTATTAAGGAAAACATCCTTGAATTTTCCCAAAGTCCGAGGAGGTTCCTATACAGAGAACCATATTTTTCAAGTTTTTGCACATTATTTCCTTAAAATAATCATGAAAATTATCATATTGATTAGAAAATTCTAAGAAAATTTTGGAAGGTCCACCATAACTAGAGAAGCTTTTGGAAATAATTTCATGAGTCAAGTCATTTAAAATGCACTTAAATTTTACAAACACTAAATCATTAAGATAATTAATTTTGGAAAATATAAACATTTAAATGATTTGATTTTATATCTCCAATTAAAAACTCATCATAAAAATTTCAAAATATTTTGAGTTCATTTGACAACTTAAGTTGATTTTTTAAGATAAGTACTACTTTTTGCATTTAAATGATTTTTAAAAATCAAAATATAACTCAAAAAATAATGAAATTTAGTTTTTTGAGTTCTCTTTGATCTAAAAATAAAATTATATTTAAAATAAAATACTTGATTTTTAGCCTATTTTAAATATTTAAATAATTAAAAATTCATAAAAATCACAAAAAAAATAAAACTCATAAAAATATTCTAAATTGCTTCCTAATCTCTTAGGAACAATTAGAATATTTTTCTTGATTTTCTAAATGAAGATATTGAATTTCAAAGCTTAAAAACAATTTTTTAAAAGCTAAAAATGAGTTTTCACTAAAATAATTCCAATAACTCAAAGAAAAAGAAAAAAAAATGAATTTTGCTCCTCTCAGTTCTCTAACTTTAGGGAGATTTTTCAAAAATATAAAACTTAATTTTCACATTTTAAAATATTTAATTTTTATTAAATAGACAATAAATTAAAGTAATTCTAATAAATCACAGAGAATTCAAAAAATTATAAAATTTGATCCAAAGGCTTATCTGGTCTAGGTCTACCTCCAGTAAAAAAATCAAGGGAATAGAATTTACCTTGGTCAAGTTAGGAATTTTCTTTGAAAAATTTTATTTTTGCATGAAACTAATTATATAAATTAAATTGAATTTTGAAAAATCACATTTTCTCATATGATGTCTTAATTGTCCCATGAATGAGTTAGGATAAAAATTTAAAAGTCATTTGAATTGAATTTGACAAATTATGAGGTGTTAGAACCTTAAGGGGAAATGTGTAATTTTGGAAATTTTGGCTTAATTAACATTTAGGCTTAATTCAAGGAGGGGAATGAGTAACCTTTGATCTTAATCAATTTATTTGATGCTTGAAACATAAGGAGATAATTGGTAGAAACCAATTTCACTTTCCTCATTAAAATGATAAGTTAATAAATTTCTAAATCATTAAAAATTTGGAAGTTTAATAAAATTAAATGATCCTGGACTTAGAGGTATGAATTTTGAAGTCAATAATTAATAAATTTATTAACCCTATCTTGATTTTCAAATAAAATCCAAATCATGAATCATGACCACTTAAAGCTTACCATTTTCAAAATTAATTAAGACACTCACCTAGGTCTTAAGGGCTTAGTCGTGACTTAGGCCAAATCAAAAATTGACTAAATGATGATTAGAGAAATGAACATAATTAAATAAAAAAGAAACACCACTAAACCCAATTAGGATTAAAAATTTGGCTAACTGTTCAAATTACACTAACTTCCCCTTCAAGGGAATTCACTCACATAATTTTCAAATTAAATGATAAATGATAATTAATCTATTCTTAGGGATAATCTAGACATCAATGGTCATTGAGAATTAAGGGTATTTATAATATGAATTATTAAGAAACATAATAATTTTAAAAAGAACTCGAGATTTTCCACCAGGCAGCGAGAGAGTAGCATGGTCCTGCTTCTTTCTCTAGATCTGTTGGATACCTTGGAGATCTACCAAACTTCATATATTTTGCTTGACAACATCATCCTTAATTAAACTTCTAAGTACCCGTCAAGATATGACATAGGGTTAGGAAAATTACCAAAAGTTTACTTTTCCTACTCTTCATAAACTGCCTTAACATGCATTTTAAGTTTCAGGTGGTGGAACGAGAAGACTCGCCAGGTACACTTTTACTGTTTTCAGCGTTGTGTTTCTTGTACTTTCATACTGTGACTTTTCATACTGTACTTTTATACCTGCAAATTTGCATGCTAAACAATGATGTCACCCTGCATGAAAATTAAAACTATCAAGATAGCCACATAACCAAAACCATAACCAAAATCAAAATTAAAATCAACCAAGATAAAATTCAGGATAGCCACAGAACCAAAATAATCCCAAAACCAAAGCCAAAACCAAAACTAAAACTAAAATCAACCAAGATAAAATTCACCTCTTGCATGTTAACCAAAACCATAACCAAAACCAAAACTAAAATCAACCAAGATAAAATTCATCGCTTTGCATGTTAACCATAACCCAAAACCAAAATTAAAAATCAACCAAGATAAAATTCCCCGCCAGGATATCCACAAAACCAAAACCAAAACTAAAACTAAAATCAACCAAGATAAAATTCACCCCCACGCATTCAAAATATAAAACAACTCAAAATTTAATCACAAACATCACATAAAACCACAACTTCAATTAAATCATAACCATAACCCAAAACCAAAATTAAAATCAACTAAGATAAAACTCACCGCCATAACATAACTTGCATGTTAACCAAAACCAAAACTAAAATCAACCAAGATAAAATTCACCGCCACAACATTCGAATAAACCAAAACCAAAGCTAAAACTAAAATCAACCAAGATAAAATTCACCCCCACAACATTCAAAATGTAAAACAACTCAAAATTTAATCACAAACATCACATAAAACTACAACTTCAACTAAATTAAGATATCTCTATCGGATGATCAGAAATCCCTCGGAGGAGGTATCCTACGGTTGCTAATTTTGCTTCCCATGGTTTAAATGAAATCATAGAATTCATTAAATTGAGTTCAGTAAGTTCATTTGGACTAAGCGAATCCAATAGAAAATAGTGGTGTCGGAACGAGGGAACCGTAGGATCCTAACTGGCGTCGCTCTAATCAACTTTAATATGCCCTCATAAAATTTAATGAACTTCAACCATAGAGCAACCTGATTTGAAATTATAACTTGACACACTAGATAACTCAAACTCCTCATGGCAAGGAGCTTGGAGCTAACATGGTGGGCAGCACGACCATCTTCAACAGCAAAACCCGTCTTCCCCAGCTAAACCAATCTTCCTTCCTTAAACTTAAACAAAAAAGCCATAAGAATTCGAGGTTGATTGCTTATGCGATGTAAATCCTCACCTTATCTTTAGGCCTTTGCATAGCCCTGCTATAAAATATAAGCCCTAACTCATCTTAGGATTCTAAGGTTGTCATTTTTCATGACCTAAATCCTCACATATTCCAGGCTATTTCTATGATCGTTTCACACGAATGTAAGCCCTAACTAATAAAATTGGTAGGATGAAACACCTAAATATTTCTCCTCAAAACTGACGCCAAACATTAGGATAACTTGGGGAGTCACCGGGGTTCTCCTCTGGATCCATTGTATCCCCTAGTTCTTCCTCTTTTGGACTCTACGATAAAATGTTCCAAATTTGAACCAATCCCCTTTCACACCTCTACGTTCAATCTCATTGAATAATCCTACCCTTTGAAACTCCTTGAAGATAATATTTTTTGATTTTTATCGAGAGTCTTCTTAGACGACTTTGGTCATTTTAGATGTAATTAACTATAAGGGCTTGCCCTTATAGGAAGCATGTACGAACCCAGCTTAATATAAATCCTATTTAATCCTTTATATTAAATAAGGGAATTTTCGACAAATACAAAGGTTTTGCAGACCAAACGGACGTCATACTTTCCTTAGTTTATTTGATCAAACCTCATCCTCAAGTCTTGTGTTTATCCTTCGGGATAGATACAGGATTAGAGGTACAAAGCTGTTTCATTTTAAACTATGAAAAATATGGGGTCAGTTTGATTTCATACTTCAACGTCCTTCCGAAGCGGGCGGCGGGATTTCGATTCCGGCGACCGACAGCTTCTTACGGGCAACTCCTAACCAACCAAAAATAGCGCCGACAAGTCCATACAAAAGCCATTTTATATATTTTCAACATTTCTATTAATTTTTATTCTTGGATTTCAGTTAATTCAGAAGATACAATAATAGGCAATGTAGATGAATGTCCTAAAAATACATATTTTAAATAAGTAGGTAATACTTTCAATTTAAGTTCAGGTGGTTTAATACTTGAAGGAATAAGAATTTTATTATCATTTTCCAAAAAAAATAAAGTTTCAAATTTGTTCTGAATATGATCTAAATTCTCTTCTTTTATTTCATTCTCATTCTCACAAAATTATTCTTTAATTTTCCTTCAAACACTTTCTTAAATTGCACATTACTCAGATAATCAGTAACTTCCAGCCTAAAACATTCATTATCTTTTCTATTGCAGGATATTTCATAGCTTTTGCAATATTAATTGCTACTCTTGATCATTAACTCTCATCATTAATTCTCTTTTTTTCACATCTATCACAGCTCTCCCTCTTGCAAGAAATGGTCTCCCCAAAATAATAGGAATCTGTTTATCTTCATCCATATCTAATACTATAAAGTCTTCAAGAAAAATAGTTTTATCTACTTTTTCTAATACATCTTCTATAACTCCTTTTGGATAAGTTATTGATCGATCAGCTAACTGAAGAGCTATAGTAGTTGGGGAAATCTCTCTCAAATCTAAAAATTTAAAAATTAATAGAGGCATAAGTTAATACTTGCTCCTAAATCACATAAGGCATTTCCAAAAAAAATTTCACCAATTACACAAGGTATAATAAAATTAACAGGATCTTTTAACTTGTCAGAAAACTTTTTTTGAATAATAGCGCTACACTCTTCATTGAGTGCAACGGTCTCTTGATCTACAAACTTCCTTTTCTTGTTTAGTATATCTTTCATAAATTTCACATAACTTGGAATTTGTTCCAAAGCCTCATTGAAAGGAATGTTTATCGTTAACATTTTAAGGATTTCCAAAAATTTTGTAAATTATTTGTATTTATTCTTCTGCTTCAATTGTTGAGGAAACTGAGGTAGTGATTTCCTAAGGAAACTTATATTTGTTCATTTTTATTATGGTCACTTTCAATCTCTTCCTTCTCCTCATCAACTTGAGTTTCTCTTTAGATTCTTGTTTCAACTTCTTTTCCACTTCATAGTTGAATAGCTTTAATTTGCTCCTTATTTTGATCTTTTGGATCAACTTCCACATTACTCAGAAGATTTCCTGAATATCTGTTACTAAGTGTAGTAACAATATGTCTTAATTGATTTTCAATATTTCTAATAGCTGCCCCTTGATTTTGTATTTGACTTCTCATATTCAACATTACTTCTTCCATAGTTAACTTCTTTTCCTTAACTTGTGGGTTAGGGTTAATTCTAGAAGGATAATAAGGTCGATAATTAGGATATCTTTGGTTGTTTAAATTTTCTGAGGGGTTCACCAAATTATTGTAATTATTCCAACTAAAATTAGGGTGATTTTTCCCTCCAGGGTTGTAATAATTAGAATATTGTTTGTTATTTCAATTATTTATACCATTCAAAGTTTCATAAGATGATTGAGTATCAATTATCTGCCCTAGTGAATTTTCCTCAAATACTGGTGGCATTTGAGAATAGTTTACTCCAATTTGATCAATCTTTTTCGATATAGCAGCAATTTGAGATGCTAAAATAGACATTGCCTCAGAGTCATGAATACTAGCTAATCTCTTAGGAGTATGCTTCATTAAAAATTGTTAGTAGTCATTTCTTCTATTAAAGAGTATGCTTCATCAAAAGGTTTTAACATTAGTGATCCTCCTACACCAGCATCTATAATAGATCTATGTGATCCTACTAATCCATTGTAAAAGTTTAAATTATTAACTAATTTGGTAAAGCATGATGTGGAAATTTTCTAAATAGATCCTTAAATCTTTATCAGACTTCATATTTCAATTCCCCTTCAAACTGACGAAAAGATGTAATATCATTTCTAAGCTTAGTAGTTTTCGATGGTGGAAAATATTTAGCAAAGTTTTTTTTGATAGTTCTCTGCATGTTCTGATAGATCCAGGTGCTACTGAATTTAACCAAGCTTTAGCTTTATCCCTTAATGAAAAAGGAAAAATTTTAAGCCTAACATCATCAATAGACATTCCATCATATTTAAAATTAGCACATATTTTAAGAAAACAAGCAAGATGTATGTTAGGATCTTTAGTAGGTGTTCCTCCAAACTAATTATTTTGTATCATTTGGATAATAATAGTTTAAGTTCAAATGAATTAGCAGCAACATCAGGATTTTAAATAGTTAAGTGATATGAAGATTCATACAAAAGCCTAAAGGATTTTGTATATCATTCAAGAAAACTAGCAACATGATGATCCATACAAAAGCCTAAAGTTAAGTTAAGGATTTATGTCACACTAAGCATATAACATCGAAGTCCTATGATTTGTTGTTTAATTCTAAAGAATGGTTTAGCTGGTGTAGACATGTTTTGTTGTTTAAGATGGTCGTGTTGCCGAAAATGCTAGCTCCAAGCTCCTCATTGTGGCAAGTTTCAGTTTTCTAATGTGTCAAGTCGTAATATAAAATCAAATGTTTCTGAATTTCATGGTTATTTAAATATTATGAGATTGTTAAAGTTGATTAGAGTGACACCGGTTAGGATCCTACTGTTCCATCATTCCGGCGGCACTATTTTCTTTCAGATTCATTTAGTCCAAATGAATTTACTAAACTTAACTTAATGAGTTTCATACTTTCATTTAGACTGAGGGAAATCTTGTTAGCAACCAAAGGTTACCTCCTCCGAGGGATTCCCAATTACCCGATAGAGACATCTTAATTTAGTTGCAATTTTGTTTTATTTTGTTTGTGATTAAATTTTGAGTTATCTTATATTTTAACTATTGTGGTGGTGAATTTTATCTAGTTTTAGTTTCATAATTTTGTTTTGCTTTCAGTTTTGTGGATATCCTAAAAGTTTTAGTTTTGACATGATGGGTGACTTTATTGTTTAACATGCAAGTTTATAAGCAGGGGACATGAGGTGCAAATAAATAAAGGTAAATTGCGATGCAATAACTTAAATGCGTACCTGTCGATTTTTCCCGTTCCTCCACCTGAAAGGTCAGCTTTGGTAACATGTATATAATTTTCTAAGAAATTCAAATCGCAGGGTAGATGAATGTATAGCTATTGAACCCCAAGTTATGAGTTTATTGAGTCTCGAGAGATCTTAGTAGATGATTTTAGAACAAAGTATAGCAAGTTCAATTTGCCCTTAAAAATATTCATAAGATTTCAAAGTGCACGGGGCATGTCCCTACATCACTTCGAAGATTTCTTGAAATATATCGAGTTTATTCTGAACTTATCATATCATTTTATTAATCATTCATGGTTAAGCTAAGGTTATCCCATTGCTCATGGAAACTTGANTATATATATATATATATATATATATATATATATATATATATATATTTGATTCCTGAAAATAATATTTTAATTATGAAAAATAACCTTTTAGTTTTGAAAAATGAGATTAACAAAATCTCATTCATTTAATAGTTTTAAAAAACAAAAACAACACCATGATTAAATAACGAGGAATAGACACATTACTTGATAGTGAGACTCAATTAAATAAACTAATGAATTTATGACATTTGTTTCATCTATGAAGCCCTTTATGTTGACTTATAAGCTCCCATATCTAATATAAAAGGTTAGATAAAGTTTGTATTACCTGAGTTCTAAAGCTCCTTATAGAGGCAAGCCCCTATAATTATTTACATCTCAAATGACCAAAATCACCTGAGAAGACTCCCGATTTTGATCAGAGGTATTTTTCTTCAAGAATATCAAAGCTTAGGAATTTAAGGTTGGAGAAGGAAATTCAAATGAAAATGGACCAAATAGGAATAGTTATATTAGAATCCAAGTAAAAGAAAAATAAGGGGAGGTCACGGATCCTGAAGAGAACCTCAGTGACTTCTCAAACTATTCTATTGTGTTGCAATATGTTTTAAGAAAAATATTTATTTTGATATTTCATCCTACCAATTTCATTATTTTGGGCTTACATTTTCATGACATGGTCGAAAATATTGCATGGAAAATAGGAAGGTTTATGTCGTAACAAATGACAAACTCAAAGCCTAAAGCGAGTTATGGCTTAGATGACACAACATACTTGTGCAAAGTCCTAAAGATAAATTAAGGATTCACGTCGTGCTATATTAGCTACCTTGAATACCTATGGCTTGTTATTTAAGTCTAAGGAAAGTTTAGTCGGTGGAGATCTATTTTGCTTTTGTAGATTATCATCCTTCATCTACTTCAGCTTGCTTTGTGCTCTTTATTCGTAGCTGCTCCAAGTTTAGTATTTTATGTCTTATATTTTTATTTCAATTATTGTTAATCCAATTTCTTAAAAGGTATGAGTTTGGGTTTTGTAGTGATCTATCTTATGTAAACTGGCTACTATTTTCTATCATGAAGGTCTTGCAATAATATAAATAATTGCAAAAGTAAAAGGGTAGTAAAATAAAATTTTGTAGTAAAAATGTTGTAAATATATAAATGTTGATACAAGGGTCTCTGCTATAGCTGCATGGTTAGTATCATAAAGCATAGTATAGTTGCATGAATTTTAAGTAAATTTCAAAAAAAAAAAAAGAAATAAGAAAAGCACAAAAACCCTGCATGAAGAAAACAAATCTTAGGAAAGCACAACCAAGTAAAATAAAGAGCTAGGTTGTTTGCTTCCAACCTTAGTTGTATGCTTCCAACCTAATGGTCAAACAATCTCAGGAGAGCATGTTCTAGCCTAACTAATATGATTAACCAGTGGAATTTTATATCGTTGTATTTAAAACACTTTTACTTTTTCATGCACATAATACTTTGTTTAGCAGTCAAAAGCATTAATATTTTGAGAAAATCATATTTTACTGACATTTAAATATGTTTTAGAAAATTTAGATTGTCCACGAGCTAATCATCCTGATAGGACTAAACAAATAACAACGTAAGACTAAAAGGGGTAACTTCTTACCAAGTGTGGTGAATAGTATCATCGATCTTATCCCCTTTCCCAAAGGATCCTTGGGGTAGGAGATACTATTCTAAAACCCCACTTCGTATCCCATATTTAGCACACATAAGCAAATTCACTATCGCCCTTACCACCTGAACCTCAGACTGACACCAGTTTGATGATCCATAAGTGGTCATAGCAAATATCCCCAGTTGCTCAAAAGGGTTTAGACACTTTATCCGGAGCCCATTCCCTTAAGCATTGGGTTATTAATATAGGATAAGTAGTTTCGGGATATTTTTCTATTGATTTGGGAATTATTGGGTCCCAAATCATAACTAGGTGTGTGCTTAGGAATTTCAGGTTGCTTTCGTTATATTTTCAAGATGATATTTTTCAACAAGTTGTAGGAGACTCATAGGTCCTCTAAAGTATCCAAAATCTCCAAGAATATCCAAAAAACAATTCTAAACAAACTTAGGATTATCTAGATCACTTTAAGTTAATTCTTGTCTCGCTAGACTGTTAATTTGGTCATCCAAGTTAAATTAATGCCTTTAAGTTGTGCTCAGAATATATCTCAATTAACCATGACCAAGCTAGGAGTTACTTATCTTATTTTGTTTAGGTTTCAGATAGATGGTTACCCCATGGGTGGGTCAAATAATTTAGGTGAGTTGGTAGTATTTAAGATAAGCTATGTTATTTCTTTTCTAATCCCTTTAGAAAGTTTTAGATCAATCCTAACTCACTACCAAGCTCTTAGATGCTTAATGGGTAGATTCATAATTTAGCAAAAGTTTTATGTAATGTTCTTAATCCTTATTGAAAGATTAAATCATATTGAACCTTTGGTTTGGAGGCTTTAAATTAGTTAATTATTGTTTTTTGCTATTTCATGCCCCTCACATTAGAATCATTCAATGTACTTGTCTTCTGAATTACCACAATTTGATTAATTGCAATTTTACCCTTTGGTAGAGAATAGTGTGAATTAGTTTCTACCTCTTATCCCTTTATGTTTCAATCATCCTAGGGAATCAATTATGATCAATATTACCCTTTCACCCTTCAACTTTACCTAAAACATTAATTAGAGCTCAAAATTCTATAATTACCATTTTGCCCTTATGGCTTTTTGCTTCACAATTCCTTCAATTTAATTCAAATGACCTTCAAACTTTTTTGGATTGTTACTCATGGGTACATTAAGACACCAGAGAAGACCATGTATTTTGTTATTTTAATTTTATTTTTTACAATTATTTTTAGTTATAAAATAGTGATTTTTAAAGTTGATTCATTTACTAAATTAAAACTTACCCTCTATCCTTAAGAAAATTTTAGAAGGCTCACAAGGGTTAGAAGATCACTTAGCCTAATTCTGATGATTTTTTGAAGTATATTTTAATAATTACAATTTTTATTGATTTTATTGCATAAACAAATAGAAAATAAATTTTATTTTAGAATTATCTTTTATATTTTTGTTTAGCCTCTGACGTTAGAGACCTAGAGAAATTACTTTCAAATTTTTTTCTGATTTTTATTCTATTTTTTATAATTTTTTAAGTTAAAAATATAGAAAATTTTTTTAATTACTCAATATACATTTTTATAATCCCAAAAATTTATAGAAACATTTTAAAGTTGTTTTCTTTAATCAAAAGCTAATTTATGATGTTTTGACACATTTTGGGCATTTTTATGATTTTTTGCTTTCTTAATTAATATTTATTTAAGAAAAATGACTAAAAATAAACTTTTTTTATTTTGACTTCAATTTTATTTTACATAGGTAGCTCTAGTTTTATGGAACACTCCAAACCACTTTTCATAATTTTCTAATTTAAATTTTAGTCTTATAATTATTTTAAGCCAAAGTCCTTATTTACTTAGAAAATAGGTTTTTGCATTAAAAAATAATTTTAATAGCTCTAAAATTTTAACAAAGTCTTCCTGAGGTCATTTCTTCAATTTTTGTTATTTTTGTGATTTTTTTGAGTTATTTTGTATTTCTTATTTTTGGTAATTTTCTTAATTTTAAATTAGAGAAAATATGCTTTAAAAATTTAAATTTTTATTTTTATTTTTCTTAAGTTCCTCTGACCACATTGAATCTACCAAACCAAGTTTTGTGATTTTCTAACTTTTATTTTATTTTTTTTATTTTAAGAAAAATAAGGGTGTTTTATTTTGAAAATTAGGGTTTCTAATGTTAGAGGTGTCCTCTGACTTAGAAAAATCAGAGGTCATCCCTAAGCATGTGAGAAATGAACCCTCCAAATTTTACATTTTTATAATTAATATTTAATTATTTATGATTTAAGGGTGTTTCTAAAATTATTTAAATCAGAAATTCCTTTAATTTCTTACTTATCCATGTCGGCACAAACGCATCCTCGTACACGACGAACTTTCCATGTGGCACCAAGAGATCTAACCAAAGAACAGCTCATTTTCTAGCCTTAAGGTCTTGATCGATACTCAACCAAATTAAGTGAGGTTCGTTCCTACAGCTTCATCTAGGTGAGACAAACCTATACATATAGTTACATGCATAAGAAATACAAGTTCTTTTCATAAAGTTCCAAACAAAGCACAAATTTGGCGATTTTCATCCATACCTTTGTCCAAGAGGTGTAGCCTCAATTTGGATTGGTTCTGAGCTTTNAATACCCATCTTGGCCTTTTACCCCTAAAACACCCCCTAATTGCCAAAATACCCCTCTTGGGCTCAAAATCCAAAAAAATCCAAAAATTTCCAGAAAATCCCAATAAATCCCAAATACTCCCAATTTCATTTCTCTCAACTAGCCTATGACTCAATTTGGCCAATTTGACCATATTTAACCAAAATCCCCAAATTGCCCTTTAAAGACTCAAATTTCCTCAAATCCAACTCAAATATCCACTAATTTGATCTCAATTGACCCCAATTCCAATCTTAAACTCAAAATCACTTTTTATATGACCAAACTAAAACAAATCCAAGCTTAATCAGTCCATGAATTGAACCCAATTCTAATTTGGGTCAAAACCCCAATTTTAACCCATATGACCTAATCTCACCAAATTGAACCCATAGCCTAGTTAATTGGCCTCAATTAATGTTGTAAAATCTTTATCTCTCACCAAATTGAACCCATAGCCTAGTCAATTGGCCTCAATTAATGTTTCAAAATCTTTATGACCTCACCAAATTGAACCCATAGCCTAGTCAATTGGCCTCAATTAATGTTGAAAAATCTTTATGGCATTCCTATACATCAAAATCAACCATCAATTGACATTGGTGAAGCCGCAAATCCATTTGATTTTGGTCTAAATCCAAAATTGCCAAATTTAGCCCCAAATTGGCTAAGTCCCTAAATTTCACCCAATTGATTGACTTAACCTCCAAATTGGCATCCAATTCATGTTGGAAACTCTTCATGAGGTCCCTATTAACCATTTACAATAATAAATTTGGACTTAGTCTAAGGCTTACCCAAGCTAGACCCAAGCCTAGCCCAACATGACCAAATTGATTAAAGTTCAAAATTCCTTCAAATTGACCTTTCAATTGAACTCAAAACCATTTCCATCCTTCAACAAAGTTGTTCCTTGTGATCATCTACACCAAATGCAACAATTACTTGAGCCAGTTGACATGGATAACCTAGCCCAAACTGAAGTTTTGTTCATTTGCACCCACTTGGACCCATACACTAAATGTGACCTAACCACCTTAAACCCGCCAAATTATCTCCACTACAACCATTAGTTGGACTTAGTGACCAGTCCAAACACCATGAAACCACCTAAATCAAGCCATGGACCAAAGGTACCCCAAATTAAGGGATCTTATTTCCAAAAATGCACATGCTTAAGATATCTTTGCCAAATCCAAACACATTTGCATTAAATTGCTGTGATGGATTCCTCTGGGTTCCCTGAGCTCCTAGCCACCTCCCTCTGGTGGCCAGCCAGCCTAGTGGCCGCGAAAGCCCAAAATCGAGAGCCACCCTCATGGCACCTTTTAGAGGGCCAGCTTCATCCAAATCAAATTGAAGAGCTCCTCTGTCCTCCACCTAAGCACCACAATGCACCCAAACGTATGCCCTGAGAGCCACCCCATGGTCATTTTTATAAAAACTCACCTCCCATGACCATGGGAGGTGTGCTGAAAAGTTCTCAGAGAGGCCTCTCCAAACTTCACACAGAGCTTCCCTAAGATCCCCTTAGTGCATTCCAACCATTTTCCCTCACCCATTCCCATTGCTGGAGCTCATTTTTAAGCTTGAAACCTTGCCGGAAATCAGGACAGAACCCAATACATCTCAACACTCCACCAAACTTCAATTGCTTGTGCCCATACCTTCACAAGAGTGAAAGAAGCCAAAGCCCAATCAAATCCCCCTTCCATAGAGCCTCTGCCATAGCTCTAGACCAATACCTGAAATTGAGCTTGGTCGAATTCATACCTAGGCTTTACACCAAGACCAGGGACTCAATCCCTAGCCTCCTTAGACCCCAACGAATGTGCCGAGCACCTCTGATCGAAGCCTTCCTTCTCAGAGCAAAGGTATAAAACTCCTCCTCCTCCCGAACTTATTTTGATTCTCCATTTACTTAAGCTTGATTTCATGGTACCTTAGTTGTATGGATGTGTTCGTCTCACTTAGATGAGTCTATAGAATCAAACCCGAAGTGATTTGGTTGAGTCTAGGCCGAGATCTTAAGGTTTTAGTCTGGACGGGCACGGGATCATTCTATCGGGGATGATGACGGGGAGCTGTTTGATCAAGTATGTATCAAATGGACAGGGGAGATCAAGCCGGACAGCGCTTCAGGACATAAACAAAGAGCCGAGTCAGCAGCTACCTGGACGGCGGCGTCCAACCAGAGCGCGCCACACATGCCCTTGGAGCCATCGTAGGTTGAGGTGGCATGCGCTGTTTAAATAGATAAATAGGACCTTTTCCTATTTATTTAAATACCCCTAACTTAGAAAATCCATAACTTTGTGTAGAAAAATCACAAAAATAAAATAAAAATACCCTATTGCTCAGTGAACAGAGGAAAACAAATTGGAATAAATTTCAAGTCCATTTGATGCATAAAATATTTTTAATTAATTAAATAATATTTGAAATCATTTGATTCTTCATGCATATTGACACATCACCTTGGCTTGAAATTTTGACATATTGTAGCCTCTATAAGGGGGAACATTCTCTGATTTTTCCAAAGTCAGATGAGGTTCCTATACAAAGATCCATATTTTTCAAGTTTTTCACATTATTTCCTTAAAATAATCATGGAAATTAGCATATTGATTGTAAAATACTAAGAAAATTTTGGAAGGTCCACCATAACTAGAGAAACCTTGGAAAGAATTTCATGGGTCAAGTCATTTAAAATGTCCTTAAATTTTACAAACACTAAATCACTAA
>JXCR01119929.1:16302-30802 GCA_002079205.1 Phalaenopsis hybrid cultivar | reverse complement strand
TAGTAAGGGTAAAGAATATTATTGCTCCTATTTGGCACAACACAATATGTATACTTCCACAAAAGAATTCATATACTTATTATTGATTCATGATAAGGAGAAATATATTTTCATATTTAGTGCTTTTCTTCTATAAAAAACTCAAGTTATCATTTTAAGTTTGTACTGTTTTGTCAAAATATTAAAATTACCAAAGATAATTAAACTTTCTTTACTGCAAAAACGTCTTTAGTTTAAATAATTATCTTTTTAAAAATAGAAAGTTTTTCAAAAAGTACATATTGCATATCTTTTCTGTGGGTTTGATATTTAGGTCTTAATCAAAAAGTCCTATATTACTTGATAACAATACGTATACTTGCCGAGTATACCACTATATATAAATTAAAAGTTAAATTCTTATTTTTCTTCAGGATCAAGTTTTTGGTTTTGTTGCAAAGTAAGAAAATATAAGTGAAATATAATCTGAATTATTGTTGTACTGTGCATATTAGCAGTATCCAGGGATCAGTCTTTCATTAGGGTTAGCCAAAACTAGCCTTGCCAATAAACCCTATGAGCCAAAGTTTTTTCTCCTGAATGACTCTCACATTATCTAGTGTATACTTTCTAGAGTATTTTTTCCACTTTATTTTCTTTTACACATCTCAATTAAAGAGAAATGGCTGATCATCATAATAATTTATATTCGATTATGAGGTATTGTATTTCTTTAAATTTGAATCTCCTTGGATCAATGAATTCTTTGGGGATCCTTCAAGTTTTTAGATATTGGATGCAAGTATCTACCAAACTCTTTATATCTTCAGCTTCTAATTCCATGGCCTCTTATTCCTCAATGGTTGGCCAGAGGAGTTTTTGTGGTGAACCTTCTTTGAAGAAAATGACCTTAGATAGAAGATATGTCACTTGATTCTCTTCCAGATCAACAACATTCAATTCTGAAGTCTACAAACTTCCATTGTTTCACCTCTACCTTGCTCAAGTATTTTATCATCATTTCATCCCTGACAGCAGATTCTCTATTTACTTGATTCACCGCCCATTGTGTATATGCCTTCATCAAGAGATAGGTGGTGAAATTAACTCAAATATCATAAATCACTTGAAAATCGGATTGAATTTTAGCTCAGATCAAAATCAGATCGAACCATTCGAGCTGAGCTATGAGTAAAATTCAATGATCAAATTCATTTTGATATGATTTTGCAATGTCCTTGATTTGGATTGGGATCAAAATTAATTCTTATGCAATTACATATTTAAAACATAAAAGCTTAGTTTTACATGCATATCCCATTGTCAACTTGGTTGGAGAGGGATTTTTTGCTTGAGCGAAGTGGCAAAAGTTTGAAACTTCTCCTTTCACCAAAAAAAAAATTGCATTTTTTACTGGTGGGCTATCTGGGCAGGCCAAGGCGGGTTCGAGCCGAACATATGTGGTGCATGAGCTAAAAATGGTGTTTGAGTTGGCTAGTTTACAATTTTATATGACTCAAAACTTAGATTGATCCACACCATATTAGATCAAAATTTAGTAGGATCAATCCCCGATCTGATTTTGATCTGGTTAAAATAGTTTTGATCCACTTTCAAGCCGGTCTTGGATCAATGCAAAATAAAATTGTTCATACCCCTAACAAGATATGTCAAATGCCCATTTTATAAACTAGTTGTGGGCCAGCTATTAGTGATTCATATTTCGCCTATTTATTGATGACTTCATAGTTAAGAATGACTGAATGATAAAGATGTTCTCTGGTAAGCTAGCTCAATTCTAGTCTAATTCCTGCTCTTGCCTTACTCGAGGCTCCATCAATGTGTAAGTTCAAAGTATGGTCACAAGTATTAGCTCCTTAACTTGATTCACCTTTTTCAGAGAAGTCCGCTAGAAAGTCTGTTATATTTTGAGTTTTAATCGTCATTTAGGAAATGTAGGTAATGTTATATTCACCAAGTTTCACAACCCACTTCAAGAGTTGTCCAGAAAGTTCTGGACGAGTGAGCATAGTTTTTAGGGGATGGTCAGTGATGACTTTGATTGGATGAGGCTGGAAATATGGTCAGAGCCTTCGAGCAAATATTAGCTTTTCTATGACATGGAACCTGACCTCAGTACCTCTGAGAATCTGACTAGTATATTAAATTGGGAATTGCTTTCACAAAAAAAGAGGGAGTTCTTCATTCAGTTTTGGGCTTTATAGTAGTGGTGGTAAGGCCAGTGATTGCTTTAAGCTTTGGAATTGTTGCTCACATTCTCCTTTACAAAATGCTTGCTCACATTCAATTAACCATTCAAAGCTCTTAGCATTCCTTAGCATTTTGAAGAATACTACAAATTTATCTCCTAATTTTAAGATGAAAAGGCTACATGTTGATGTACCGTCAGTTAGCTTTTGCACCTCTCTAACATTTTGGGGAAATGCCATATTTAACAATGCTTGCACTTTCTTCAAGTTGGCCTTATACCTTTGAGCATCAAGAGGTATCCAAGGAATTTACCAATCAAAGCTCCAAACATACATTTTAGTCAGTTGAATTTCATGTTATGATTTTTGAGCATTTGAACATTTTCTTTTAGATCATTTATATGTTGTTTGGCGAATCAACTCTTAAGTTGGACATCATCGACATAAACTTCAATATTTTTTTTCTTTTTTTATTCAAAAAAATTGCATCCATTAAACGCTTGTAGGTAGTCTTAATATTCTTTAGCCAAAAGTGCATTACATTTTAATAATAAAGACCTTCACTCGTAATAAATACTATTTTATACAATTGGCCAGATGCATATAATTGATGGTAGCTGGGGAAAACATCAAGGAAGCTCATTACTAAATGGTTGAGCGTTGAATCTACCAGAGTATCAATCCTAAACTAGGGGTTGCTATCCTTTGGATAGGTAGAATTAAGGTTTGTGATGTCCTCACACATTTTCCATTTACTGTTTGACTTTGGAACATGACCACATTAGAGAACTAGGTTGGATATTGTACCTCCCGAATGCAGTCAGCATACTTGAGCTTCTACACTTCTTTCTAGATTGGCCCATCCAAAGTCATGACTAATTTTTTCATCTTTTGCTTCATCGGCTAGAAAAACTAGATTAACATTAGAGTGGTGGCATGCTATTTCGATTGATATGCATGACATTTCAGTAGCCCACCTGAAAAAAATGTCTTGATGCTCAAAGAGAGTCTAGATCAGTAAATTTGTGCCATGCATCAAAATTCGCACTAATTATGAAAAATTTACCCATTTCACCATATGTAGCAAGAATCTCGGTCGAAGTTTCGTTGGTCTCGAGACCCCCATCTCACTGGTTCTGAAGTTGAATGACTTGTTCCTCATTACCAACTCTCAGGGGTAGCATTTCCAAGACTGCTTTAAATTGCCACGAATGGTAATTATCTCTCTGTCACACGAAAACTTTATCGCGATGTGGTAGGTGGAGACCACGAATCTAAAGTTGTTGTGTAGCGGGTGACCAAATATCACATTATAGGTGAGTGACACGTCAACCACAAAAAATTCTTCCATGTTGTTGAATTAATTTTCATATTCCCCCGAGGTGATTGATAGCACGATTATTCATAAGGCTTCCTTTCCATCACCAGAAAACTCATAAAGGGCACTAGTCGATGCCACTAGTCGGTTGATAAATAGGAGCATTTTATCAAAGGTTGACTTGAACTAGATGTTACTTGAACTGCTAGTGTCAACCAAAATAATTCCTACCTGGTAGCTTTTAATCATTATTGTGACCACTATGACATCATTTTAGAGAATCCCCTTTGGGTGCAAATCTGTGCATATAAAAATAATTAAGGGGTGAGGCTTTTGATTTAAAGAGAAAGTAACATCGTGAAGTTCCCCTATCCGAAGCCTTTTATGATTTGCTCATTTTACCGAATCTCTTCCATGATGGTTAGTATTATCCCCTTAGTGTGGATAACATTGGCTTAAATGAGATCATCTAAGTCCTCTTATATTGTGACATTCCCCTGCCATTGGGTTAGCACCACTAGTTTCTCAGTTTGAATCAACTCTTCGACCAGGCTTTGAAGGTGTCTTCATTGCTTTGTATCATGGATTCGGTCCTTATGATATTTACAGAACTTATTTGTGTTTCAGAAAAAAGCTTTGGTTCTCATTGATGGAGCCTTTTTTAAGTACTCCTTATCTTGTATGACCTCCATCAACTTTATCATTGAAACCCTCATCTGAGTCAGTTTTAGTGCTTCCCAGTCACCCGACGGTCGATCGTTTGATCGACTCTGTCTTTTTAGTAGCTTTTTTTGGCCTCTCCATCATCATCCTTCAACCTCCACCCATCACTGTGTGAGGCCCTCTTCTGTTGTGGTGGTTGGATTGTTCACCTTTTTTATAGGGTGAGTAAACATACTCCTCCATTGTGATGCGATCGTTAGCTAACTCCAAGAGTTTAACAGCTTGTTAGGTTGTCGTAAATCCAAAAAAATACTTGAATTGTTTGCTACTCGACTCCTAGGGCAAGGCAGCCTAAGCTACCACAGACTTATAATTCTGCACTTCCAGCATTTCTTTGTGGAACTGAGTGACATATAGAGTTCTCATTCAACCCTTTCTTAACGTGCTAAAGGCTTATGAGTTCTTATAGGGCTTTTGGGCGCTAGGAAACTATGTCGTGCCTTCTTAAATTCACAAAATGAGTTGAGAAATTCTTTCAAGAGACCATTAAAATACCTAAGGATTGAATCCCTCAACATGAAGTAGAATAACGGATGACTAACTTAAAGGAAGCTATGTAGTAAACTAAATCTCTCCGACCCTTGTAGGATTCCAGAGATGGAACTTTAGCTTGTGGATCAGCATCAAAGATCTGTCGAAAGAACGCATTCTTTGGCTGGCGTTAGATTTTTATTCACCCCAATCATGTTCTGACCCTTTGTGCAAACCCAACACTATCTTAGTACTATGATTCTTCAACTCTTTCTGCTCTTGAGTCATTCTGTGGACTTGAGAATTTGGTTCTTCTTGAGGGTTTGGTTTATAGGGAGCTTACGCTCTTCCCTCGAGTAGCACATGGGTAAAATCTATCGTTTGGCTTGCCATTTGATCACAGAGTTCCTAAATTTACTGTTGCATAAATTCTCTCACATACTCCATGTTCAAGGTTTCTCCCTAATGATTTCTTTCTCTGTGGTGTGCTTCTCTTCTTGTTGATAGCATGATTTTAAGCTCACCGTACTTTTTAGGATGTTGAATCCAAATATGTCATGTGGATCACAGCTAAGGGATAGAGCATTGGACGAATGAGAGAAACAAAGAGAGAGAGAGAGGGGAAAATATAGTGGCATAGTAACATAAGTTTTTAAAGTGTAAATTCAGTAGTCATTTATTGGAGAAATGACCCCTTATTTATATGGGATATCTAGTAAAATTGCATGTTTGTCCGTACGCCTTTTTATATTTCTAACCGACTCTGGGACCCATTAATATTCATAATGGATATTAACACTATTTTGTATTCTTAACTGCTTGAAGGGGGGCATTTAATGGCTTGTTAAGGTTGTCATCTAATCGACTAAGAATCAATCGGTCAGCCATCGACCCTCTCAAAAGAATCCTGAGTAGAGGTCCTCTTGTCGTTAAGGTGAACTTAGACCGTTAGGTTAAAGGGTGTATCACCGTAATCTGTCGTGCGGCTCTCATTTGGACAATGACTTCTTCGAGGATCAAAATGTTCTACATGTTGCCCTTTTGTTATCTTATGAAGAATTTCAGAATCAGCTAAGAGAGTTGGTCATGACTATCTCTCGGATCAGGTGTCTTCAATTTGTTTGTTCAGCTATGTTTCTGTTTGGTCAACTCTGAATTCTGATAGGAGGAAATGATGCTTGATGTTTCAGTCCTTTGACTATCTCATGCAGTCATGGTGGTCATAAGCGAGATTCATTGGATTTTCTCGAGATTTGTGTGGTCATATTTTTTTTATGTACAACACCCCACACACACACATAGGGGTGTAAACGAACCGAACACGAACGAACAGAGCTTGTGTTCGTGTTTGGTTCGTTTAAAATTTAGTTTGTTTGAAATAAGCTCGTGTTTGAAATTGTTCGTGAAGTCACTGTTCATGTTCGTTTCTTAACGAACGAGCCGAACACAAGCTGTTCANAAATTATTTTATATTTCGAACAATAACGATTCGAACACGAACGAACGCATCACTGTTCGTGTTTGGTTCGTTTAACTAACTGAACGAAAATAGTTTGTTCACGTTCGTCTCATTTACTTATCGAACGAATCGAACACAAACTCATTGACGAACCGAACACGAACTGTTCAAGAACAACGAGCTTTTTTGACAGCCCTACACACACATATAAACAACTTATTAATTTTGAAATTTTTTATATAACATTTTAGAATATCATTAACAACAAAAAAATTAATAGTAATGAAACTTAGTCATATAAAATTTTTGTGTAATATGTGTGCGTGTATACGCATAATCTTTTGACCTAAGCACCTATGCTTACAACTAGTGCATTTTTACAAGTTCTCATAGGAAGGCAGCGCAAGCAAAACGACACGATGATTTCTCCAGCTCAGCTGTCGGAGTCTGGGAGCCTTATAGGCCCGAGGAGCCGTCTCTCCTTCTTCCAATTTTCGTCTCGTCTCTCTATATCTCTTCCTCACTGCTTGTCTCTTCTGTATAGAAAACTCCTACCATAACCATCGATCTCATCTACTCGAGTAAACAAATGGCGGCATCATTAGTGATTCCGGTAGCACGCGGCACAGCGACTGGGCTGACGTTGCAGCGCCGCAGGCAGATTCCGGCGACTTCACCGCTTCTTGTTGTGAGGTCCGCGGCGGGAGAGGGTTCTCCGGCCGCAGAGCCCGACCTTAGCGTTAAGGTCAACGGTCTGGAGATGCCTAATCCGTTCGTGATCGGGTCCGGACCGCCAGGAACTAACTACACCGTTATGAAGAGGGCCTTTGATGAGGGTTGGGGCGCTGTTATTGCCAAGACGGTAAATCCTTTTATCTCAATTGTTGTCTTACTTTCTTTTTCAGCCTTTTTTCTAGGTCTGATTGATTTGAGATGTATGGGTTTTTTATTGGTTGTATGGGAGTGTGTAGTTCATGCAAAAACTTTAGGTATTTTGAATTTCGTAATGTGGGTGCTAGCTAGCTTACTTATTGAAGATCTTTGAAAGTTATTGTTATGATCACTGGATCAAATCTCACCTACATCAAATCTGTACTTTGGAACTTGACTTTTCCACAACATGCCTTTACCAATTATCAATATCACCGACATTAATATCAATGTAATGCTAGAATATATCACCTACCAATAGCCTTTAATCTCATATATTATATAAGTCTCGTCGGTCATATCCGAATTTTATAAAACCATAATATAAATTTTAGCCTTACCTTGATATTGATTTTAGTCTCATCGGTTATATATTCTAGCGCTGTTGTTTATAGTATACCACTATGGCACCACAGTTCATCTCACTTTTATGAGTCACCTTTTACACTGACTAATGATTAACATTTTGAAGCTTTCTATTGCATTCCGAATTATCCTTCTAAACGATAGAAAAAGTTTCAATTTTTTATCCTAAGGCTTGTGCCTGTACTCCTCATACTAGTTGTACTTGTATCCCAGATACTGCATTTATTGGTTCTTTTTAGCACACAACCCCTAGCAGTGTGTTATTATCATATTGTAATTCATGTTAACATTTTATGACCAATCCTATCATGAAGATGAGTCATTCTGTTGACCTAAATGTATTTTATTGGTAAGAATAAAATTTACCTTCAGAGTTTTGCATTTAAAAGCTGTGCTGGTCAAGATTATGCTATGTGGCCTAGATGAATATAAAATATACGCTTCATGTGTATGCCAGGTGTCATTGGATGCTTCTAAAGTTGTGAATGTGACACCTCGTTATGCAAGGCTTCGAGTGGGATCAAATGGTTCAGCCAAGGGAGAGATCATAGGATGGGAGAATATTGAACTCATTAGCGACAGACCTCTTGAAACAATGTTAAATGAGTTCAAGAAATTGAAAAAAGAGTATCCTGATAGGGTACTTATTGCTTCAATAATGGAAGAATACAACAAAAATGCATGGCACGAACTTATTGAAAGAGTTGAGGAAACTGGAGTGGTATTCTTCTATCATTTCTTACTTTAGATGTTTCGAAAGGGTACTTCGTTTAAGTTTTGTGCATGCTTATATTCAGGATATTTTTTTTTTATTTTCATTTAGGATGCTCTGGAAATTAACTTCTCATGTCCTCATGGAATGCCAGAGAGGAAAATGGGTGCCGCTGTGGGACAAGATTGTGCATTATTGGAGGAGGTCTGTGGTTGGATAAATGAAAAGGCCACTGTACCTGTTTGGGCTAAGATGACTCCTAACATAACAGACATTACACAGGTTATCATTTGCCTGAGCCATCTTTTTTCCATTTAATTATTGAGATGTGTTAGGTTAGTGTATTCTATGCTCATTTTTATGTTTGTTAACTTATCTGAACGTTGTTTAAATTGAGCAAAATATTGGTGGAGGTTTCTGTCTATTGCTTTAGCTAGTTTATATTGGAATCTACCTTGTCAATTGAAGATTGTTCTCTTAATTGGATTGATGGACAAACAATATTAGTTGCACATTGGAATCATCATCATCATTTGCATTATTCAACACTTTAATATCAGCATTGTCAATCTGCATTATTTCCTGTGGCATCTAACCTATTATCCATACATCACTTTGGCCAATTTCTTTCCCTTATCCCCAATCTTTTGTTATCAAATTTATCTATCATCAAATAGGAGCATGTTCAGTTCTTGTTATTCATATCCAAACTTCTCAAATCTGTTATTTGTTATTTTATCTTCAATGGATGTCACTCCAAATTATAGTCATTTCTTAATTTATCATCATAGCTTTACTACTCATCCGTCTTAATACTGTTATTCCATTCATGCTCAATTCCACTATCAATATCTTTTATCGCCCAATACTTAGATCCATAAAAGTTTCACTAACCTAATTATGTTTTTTTAAGCTTTACTTCATGTCTTCATAATATTTTTTTTGAAATATTCATAATATTATTTTATTTTATCATACTTACACTTCTTCATTTTAATAACTCAAAATAATATTTGAATCCATATACCTATTTCCCTATATAATGTATCAAAATACTTAAATCTGTCACGTTTATCTATTACTTTATCTTCTAATAATATTGCTCGATAACTATTAATATTTCACTCTATCATATATTTAATTTTTTATCTACTTTATAAATCAGTCAAATCCTAAATAGTTTCTCTATTTTTGAAACTTTTAACTTCAGTAGATGAGATACACAGCTATCTTAGCACCATCATTTCTATCATACTCAGCTTACATATCAATTATATTTTACTATCCTGACATTCCTATCTATATAGCATCATTGATCTAATTGTGATTTCCAAAATTTTTCATTAAGTATTCACGAGATCCTCTTATCACAAAAAAATTCTAATACATTTTTTTCATTTTAACCATCTAATTTTAACTTTAGAAGTTATATTCTAAATCCTCGTATATTTCCATTCTTTTATATAAAAATTTAAGGTACTTATCTTATAATTAAGCATAGTCTCATCTTTTAACAATATTAAATAATATTTGTTAACATCGTTCCCATTAAAATAATAGCATATACCCAATATTGATTATATTATTATGAGGCCTCTATCTTTTACATATTTTATCCTTCATTCTAATTTTTCATTAAAATTGGCTTATGTCTCACCAGGTAGAACTGTATCACATGTAAGAGTAATTCAAAGTACCTCATTTTGAATATCTTTTGTCATCTCTATAGCTAATAGAAAAACATTTGAATTTGATGCTGATGCTATTTGTGAATCTATTATAATTGAAAACTTTCCCAGTTGATCCACATTTACTTCCAATACTATGTAAGGCTCAATTATTCATCTTTAATAATATCATCATATATTGGTACGCATTTCTACTTTCAAGCATAACAAATTAATTTTTATTGTACTTAATTATGTCTTCTCAAGATTAATAATAAAAATCTTATTATTATTTTTTTAAATTTATTTATTGATTATCTCAAGACAAAATCACAACCAGATTTTCATAACATAAAAAAAGAAAATTAGTTATTTCAATTAATTAATTTATCTAAGCCTAAGCTTCATCACTCGTTCTCGTAGTTTCGTTGTATAGCTCTTAAGTTTGATTTTCTTTATAGTTAGCACAAACTTGAACATCTTTTTTATTCTAAAATATTGGTATTAGAATATTTCTTCTCCAATCATTTGGCATTTTCTTACTCTTCAAATATTAATAAAAATTGCAATATCCACCATAGTGCTCTAAACCTCAATAGGTTTTTTTATTTGAATCAAAATTCCTACCTCTATGCATCTCTTACATTCTCTTACATTGCCAATTTCACTTCATTTTTTGAATCTATCTATAACATGCTTCACCAAATTATTTTTTGTACTCTTCCAAAATAATTTATTTTTAAGTCTCTCATTTGATAAATTCTAAAATATTATTTTTCAAGTTTTTCTTGATCTTTTATCTTTAATTATAATCCTATTATTTGCCATTTAGATACATTTAACGTGATTAAAATCCTTTGATCGTTTATCTTGTGTTTGCCATTCTACATGTCTCTTCTTTTCATTCATTTGCACCAAGTCCATTAAATAAATCTTCTATGGATGTCTGCTGCTCTGATTTGTTATGTCTTTGGAAACTATTTCCTAAATCTTGGGTTCAAATCCAACCTATTATAAAAATTATTATTTTACGATTTTTCAAGTATGAAAAAAGAGCATATTTATAGAAATCATCTAAAGCTAAGTTCTTGCTTTACTCTCTACCCTATTTGTCGAACATAGAGTTTTTTTTAATCATTATAAACTTCAATATTATTAATTTTTTGCCATTATTTAAAAGTGCATTTTTCATAATAGCTCTTTTTACATCCTCGCTCCACTATCAAGTCCTTTTATCAGTATACTATATATTTTTCAGCAACAAGAACGACAACAACAAGCCATTATCCCACTAAGTGGGGTCGGCTACATGAATATTTTTTCCATTGTGTCCTATTAAGTGTCATATTTTCATTTAGTTTTATCAAATTAAATTATTTTTTTATACAATATGTCGAAGCCTTTCTAGGTATTTCTTTGTCATTCTTAACATAAGTCGAATATAAAAAATCTACGCTCCTTAACTGATCATCAGATAGCCGACGTTTATTGTGACTAAACCATCTAAGACAACTCTCTCTAATTTTTGCACTCCACTGGAGCTACACCAACATTATCACGGATATATCATTTTCGCATTTTGTCTCTAAGTGTAAAGCCACTCATCCACCTAAGCATTCTCATCTCAACAACACTTAGTTTTATGCTTTTCTTTTAAAGGCTAATATTCTGTGCCATGGAGCATTGTAGGTCTCACTACCATCTTATAAAATTTTCCTTCCAGTCTAAACGGTACTTTCTTTCACACTGTAGGCCCGAAGCATTCCTCCACTTCAACCAACTAACTTAAATTTTACTAATAACATCTCTATCTATATCACCATCACTTTGAACAATAGACTCAAATTATCTAAAACGTTCACACCTTTTCATAATTCGATCACTCATAGTTACAACTCTTTCACTAGAGCTACTACTACTAAAATTACATTCCATGTATTCAGTTTTAGTTCTACTCAAATGAAAGCCTTTAGACTCTAATGTAGACCTTCATAATTCAAGTTTTTCTTGAGCTTTTTCTCTAGTCTTTTCCATAAGAAGAACTTCATTAGCGAAAAGCATAGACCAAGGTACATCCTCCTGTAATTGTCCAGTATGAGCATCCATAACTAAAGCAAAAAGAAACGGGCTTAAAACCAATCCTTGATGTAATTCAACTGAAATAGGAAAATATTTGGTCAATCATCCTTCTGTTCGAACACAAGTAACAACTCTAGTATATATACCTTTAATGACTTGAATGTAAGTCATATCAACACCTTTCTTCTCTAGAACTCTCCAAAAAATATCTCTTGGGACTTTATCGTAAGCTTTTGTTAAATTAGTAAAAACCATATATAGATCCTCCTTATTCTCTCTGTACATCTCCATCAAACCTCTCAATTAATATATAGCTTCCATGGTAGACCTGCCCAACATAAATCAAAATTGATTATGAGAAATCCTTATAATACGTCTTAACCTTTGTTCAATTACCCTCTCTCATAATTTTAAAGTATGAACATCAACTTAGTTCCTCTATAATTTACACACTCTTGTGCTTCACTTTTATGCTTAAAAATGGGGTCCAAACTTCTCCTTAGACACCTTTTTTGTTTTTAAAATAATATTAAAGAGTTTAGTAAGCCAAGAAACTCCCAAACTCCTAAATATTTCTACAATTCAATTGGGATATCATCAGATCCTCTAGACTTTCCACCCTTGGTTTTCTTTAAAGCCTCCTCAAGTTCTTTTTTACATACTTTTAACCCTTGTAATATATAGTTTTCAAGATTTAAAAATGCAAAAATTGAGAATTGAGGTATTTTTTCTTAATAATGTTAAGACATATTTCAAAAAAGAAAATAAAAATTCATAAAATGAAAAATAATTCATAAAATGATAGAAATCATTAATTTATTTATTTAGTTTATAACCATAAAGATATGAATCACAAATCTCAATCTTAAATATTGATAAGATTCAAGATAAGCATTCGCTTAAATTTTAAATATGCCATATAGATCATAATCCATAGTGGCTTCATCCTCGTTTTCATTATTTTTAGAAGTAGCATTATATATATTAATTCTATCATTCTCTAGTTCTGTCTTATTAACATCTCAAAATATTCATCAATAATTATAATTTTTTTCTTGTTCTCTATATCAATTAATATTGGTTTTAATATAATTTAAAATAAAACAATAAGTTAACATCGTACTTAAATTATTTTTGAATTTTTTGAATGTCAAGTCTCACTTTTTTTATTTCTTTTAAATGATAAAGAAGTATAATTTCTTTTGAATTTAGTAGTCTTTCATCATTAGATTGTAAATCATCATTAAGGGTCCATTTGGGGTGGTGGTACGACACCGCACTGCAGTTTTGTCTGATTGGGTAAATTGCTTTTGGCAGCTTTCTCAAAAAACTACGGCTGAAATTTGTGTTTTCCCACCACTCCTGGCTGGGTGCGGTGACAGGCTTTCGAGCCATTTCTGACTTTTAAAAAAAAAAGTTATATAATTCACCTTAGTTTTTTCAGCATCAGATTATTATTCAATAGCTTCATAGTTATTTTTTAATGAGCAGCAGCTACCCCAAGTAGACCCTAAATCTCATTTCATCATCTTCAACTTTAAAAATTTCATTTTTTCTCAATGTTGTTTCCCATTTGGAGTCTAATGCATTATCAATAGCTCATTGATCCATTACATCATAACCATTTATTTATTTCTATAATTTGATGTACTTATCTTTTGATTTTTTTTTGTTAAACATAACATAAACCAATTTATTCATTTGTCCTGCAGCTAATCGGTTTCTTTTCTTTCTATAAATTTAATTGAACGTTCTCTACTTACATTCACATGCAAAAATTGAACACATGGGATTGAGAATCTTCACTGTAAATACTTTAAACATATGTGCATCATCTTCAAATTGCATCTACCATTATTCTAGTATATAATGAAAAAGAAATGCTTAATATATATGCATATATTAAGTTAGGAAATTTAAGCATAAACTTTTAAATGAATGCATATATATTAGAAGAGTGTGTTCTCTAGCATAATTGAGCAACCTAAATCCGAATATTCCATTATTCAAATAAAATTGTTTAAATTGAGCCATCTTTAAGATAGTCAATCATAGTGACAAGCTTATCCATACATGTATATTAATTAATCTTGACCTTCTTATCCATATAGAAGTCCTTGCCATAATGAAATTTGGATTTCAAATAATATGCAACAACATACAAATTTTTATGTATCTGAAGATCTCATTTTTCATATAGAATTTCTAATATTTCTCTATAAACAATTTCATGCCTTCCCAAATCTCTTCATTTCTTTTTTTGCCATTCTTTTTTAGCAGTTTATTATTGCTCCCCCCTTGCTATTTATTTTTTGGTCTTGCTCATTTAGCTTCATCCATTCTAAATACCTTTATTGAAGGTCACATGGTCTTCAAAGTACAATTAATGCTATGTCAAAATAACTTTTCTATAATTTTCTTTGCTTAACCATTTTTTAAGTTTTTTAAACCATAAACTATTGTCCCATTCTTTAGAAGAAACATAATCTCTATAGATTGATGTAACTCTTTAATTTTTTTTTTAAAATTAAATAAACTATGACAAAGCTTATAACCATTGGCCGGATATTTTTTTTCTATAATTTT